>SKCR01007004.1:0-24717 GCA_019454045.1 Zanthoxylum bungeanum
GACATGTTTATAACAAACATACCTGAAGTCAGTGCCTTGCCCGTCTTCACTTCCTCATGTCTGCCTTGTCCATACGGCAGTCACGCTTCCAGTGACCCCGTTTGCCACAGTTTAGGCAGACATCTTGGGATATGTATTTTGTCTTCCTAGAAGACTGTGAAGATTTAGCCTTGCCCTTTTCTTCACACCCCCAAAAGCCTCCGGCCAAGCCTTGGCCTTCTGGGATGTCGAAGTAAGATGTGCCTTACGCTCCTTGCCCCTATTGCAAGCTTTGGCTCTGTCTCCTTGAGCATAGCCATTAACTCTCCAAGAGTTTTCTATTGCAATTAGTACTTCTAAGATCTAAGAATAGATCTATGAAGATCCTTCAATTTCAATATCATACTATAAGGATCTAATCCTTAGTTCTGACGAAGAAATTAAGGAGTCTTTGCGGCAAGCATAAATGATTGAGCACTAAAGTTTTCATCATGATGAGTCTTCCAAAGCTCATGCTCTACTATTTGCTCAACTCCTGGGCTTAGGCCCAAGAGGTTGCTCTATCAAATAAAATAACTTCTTGGCTCCCAGGACTATCCTGAGGTTCTATTCCCAATTTGAAAATTGAAGCCGCTTAAAGACATTTTCACCTATGATTATGTTTTAAACGCTAATCTTTCAGTTATCTTGATTCCAATAGTCCAACTATCCAATCAACGATTTCGGGTACAGTCGAATATAATGATTTCTATAGTCTAACTATATAATCAACTACTATTTGATTGGTTAAATTCAAATATATTGATTACTATAATCCAATTATATAATCAACTATAAATGAAGTAGTTTGAATACAGTCCAATTGTTCAATTAAAACAACAATTGAATATTAATAATTAATGACGAAAATTGAAATGAGCGTGTATTGGCAAGTATCTAAATGAAATTGCAAGTTTAATACTTGCCTCCCACTATTTTTCGGCGAGCCTCTAACCCTCTGTGGAGTACTCGGGAAACCTAGTTTCCTAGTGGGCTAGGATCCCGTTAAATAACACACAACCTTGACTTTGGCCAACAAATTGTATGAAACTTAACTAGGTATATCTTTAAGATCAATTGGACCCCATCCAATTCCTAGATCCAGTAAGTGGACATCCAAGTCCGAAACATATATCCAATATATGCCAATATATCCGATATATTCCCTAACCTTTTTCCTCTGAATCAACTAAGCCTTGGCTTTGGCTCAACAAGCTTAATGAAACCAGTTAAGCGTGACCCATTGATAGTGGAAAAGCTTCGTAATCGAGGTCTATGAACAAGAAGTGACCTTGACTTTGGCCAACAAATCACAACTTGCCCAAGACGTACGATATGGAACAAAGCTTTCATGATTCAAACACATCCGCGATGCACAAAGGTCTTGACTTTGGCCAACAAACCAATGCCAATCTTGGATCTTGATAGAGAATCATTCAATGGAAGGAAAAACGTTTAATATAAAATGAGGGTTTTTGTCGCGATTTGGCAACCAATTTATTATCTTTGATTAAGTCTCATCATACACCCTTAAGCATGCATTCTAAAATCATAATAAGACGCGATAAAATTAATAATGATATGCGGATGGATATACAATAAATTGTTCCTATAACAAATCTCTCAATTTCCTCTCTCCCGCTAGCATTATCCATACTTCTACCCAATTACATAATACTTCTAAAGAAACCTCTTTTACATTGAGGGGAATTGGTGAGAAGAGAAATAAAATGAGAAAAGAGGTAATAGGCTGGACACGCAGGTCCAATTTAATAAATTCTAAATTTATTACAACAATTTCCAAAATTGCCCTCACCCTTCTAATATCCATCCGATATACATTATTCATACATACATCCAAGTATTCACACAAAGCATGTTATCAATCAATCTAATCCAATTAATGACAATCCAATGTTCAAACAACGATTTGATTTGCGCGAGTCCAACTCGTTTAAGAATAAATACTCAAAGTACGTATTCTTGAATTATATTGAACTACAATTTTAAATCCAATTTAAATTATATTCAATACTAATTCATATTTAATTCTAAATTAAATAATTACACTTTTAAAAGTGCATTTTAGACTTGGATTCCAAATCCAATCTTAACGGGTCTCAAAGGCCCAATTAGTATCCAATACTATTCAATTAAAGTCCAATGGGCTTTCAATTAATTCTTAAGGCATGGGCTTTGGCAATTATGGGTCAAACTCAAGATGCCAAGGCCCAATTAGGAATCACCTTATGCCAAAACTCAATTTAGGCCCATTAGGCCCAATTAAAATTTTAAAGGCCCAATTATCATATTTGGACTTTATGGAAATGGTTTTAGGCCCAATTGGATCCAACCAATTATCCTAAACCAAACTTGGCCCAACCAAGCCCATTAAGCCCAAGTACAACAATTAAATTAATTCATCATTCCAAATTACAAATTAATTCAATTCAAGTGTAATTACCATAATTAATTAATTAATCTAATGCTTCCAAACACTAATTAATTCAATTAATCATGTTTAAACTTTCAAATTCATGTCCAACACAAATTGAAGCAAAACAATTTATTATAACATGCTTATAACTCACGCCATTCATGGAATTTTTATATCCAATTTTGATTTCAATCCAATTAAATCACAAACCAATATACTCATGCATTTAAACACATCCAATGGTCTAAAAAACATAAAACACCATGAGCTTCTAGGTCCATAACTTTTGGCCAAGCCTAAGGAAATCAGGGATTGTTTTTATCTAATTAATTTTTCTCAATTCCTAAGATGTACAAACCCAATTTAACATCATCCAAGCTCAACCAAATCATCAATTTAAGAAAATACATACTCCAAGCATAAATTCCCAAATTAAGAGTCCATGAACCCTAGAATTCCAAATCAAACTTCGGAGGCTCTGATACCAATGTAAGTGTTCCTAAAACATGCCAAGATCTTCTAAGAGTGATTCGTGTGTGAAAACTAAAGAGAGTTGCGGAAAAAACTCACCTTGGTTGGATGAATTTCAAGACTTTTCTTTGTTGAAGATGAAGCTCCAAGCTTGAAATGGAGTTCAAAACCCTTGGGTGAGTCTCCCTATCACCTTGATTCACTCCTTTATGTGCTAGCAAGAACAAATTTTTGAAAGAAAATTTTCCCTTCCAAAGGGTGATAGTTTCGGCCACCATGGAGAGAAGAAGAGAGATGAAGTTTTTTAGTATGTTGTGAATAGTAACTAGTGCACACTTCTAAAGTTGACCAATTAATTTATACTTAAGTTTGAGTGTTGGTTTGGTTTATGTATTCTACAAGCAATCCAAGCCTTACACAACCATTACCAAATTCCATCAAATGTCAAACACAATGATGTAAGTTGGTGGGCCCCACTTTAAATTCCAAATTTAAGTCGGACAATCCAACACGCAACTTCGCTCGGGCCCGCGTTCGTTTAATTCCGAATTAAACGAATTTTCCGTTGCGACTTAATTAAATCCAATTTAATTAAATAATAATGCCTAGCAAAATTATTACGAAAGTCGCTTGTGAATTAATTCTAAATTAATTCTTTCGCGCGAATTAAAATCCAATTTTAATTCCGCTTTGAAATCTAATTTCAATTAATATATCTAATATATTATTTTAGCCCAATTAATAAATTAAATAGAAAAATCCAATTTAACTATTAAAATTATTTTACCTATTAATTCCAAATTAATCTCGTTCTCTCTTCTCGACGAATTTAATCCCAGATATATTCTCGACGCAATTAATCCCAGATTAATTATTTCTCTTGATACTTAATTCTCAGATTAATTATTGCTGTGATTAATCCCAGATTAATTTTCTCTATCTCATAATTAATTCCAGATTAATTTTCTGTTCGAGTCAAATCTCAACGGTGAATCTTTGGGAGGCGACCCAAGAGATCCTTGGATATGTTGGCAGTAAATACGATCATCGGACTATCCGAATACATGCATACCTGGTACCACGTACTTACCGATTTACAAGACATGGTTGGCTTCTAGCAAAGCATCGTGCCTACCCAATTCTCCAGAAATATTCTTCTACGAAATACAAGATCTTTGTCAGGCGTAGTATACAAAGTATTGCGTATTACGATCCAGTATGGGATGTCACATGCTAGGCCTGGGGCTGGAATTTTGTCTGCCCCGTACGAAGCATATATCGGATCTCTGATAACTAGTCTCTATAATCCGATAATCATGACCTAGTCATATTATCCCGATGACTGCAGTACTTAAGAGTACTAGTTCCGTATCTTACGTGATCATGATCTCCATATGACTGAAGTGATACTTTCATCTTGACATCACACCCAATACACTACGATTCTCAGTATACCTAGAAGAGGCGGACACAGAACCTGTTAAAGCCCCAGACGACCAAAATCAATGTATACTGATTGTCGCAAGTATTAGCGGTGCAAGTCTCAAGTTAAGACCAAATACACATACCCTGATTCGGATTCCCATAGACACATAGTCATACTACCAATGGGATTCTGAGGGGTCTATCCAGAGCGAAGTTGTTTCCGTACCATCGGTAAACAGAACCTCCTATTACACTTCCATTAGTATCCAATACCCAAATATATGAGAACTATGTCGTTACGCTTCCATAACACGCACAAGTGTAATACTAGCCTATTCCACATTATCGTTGTCCAGTCTCAATAATACTACGACTAGGGATATTTAATGATTAAACCTTAGTGGATTAATATTGTCTCATATCTTATTAATCTAGTACTAATCATATGGACTTTTATCATTTATATATCCAGGTAATCCAATTACAAATGATAAAAGAGCAATTTCCTTTGTCACATAGTTAATTTATACAACAACGCCATGTTTTGTACAAATAGTGATGCTATGGGTCATAATTTTCCAACAGAAATATGCATCCAATACATATAACTTTTAAAACCTTATTAATTAGGGATTTTCCGCAAAGATGATACGTATTTAATTTAATCAATTTAAATAAATACAATCATGTATCAAGTAAGAACATAATTAAACATAGAATTTAAATGCATATTCATATCATATGTTCAGGTTCAGACCTGCTCTGATACCATTTTTGTTGGGGGTTTTGGGCGGCAATTCGAGTAAACGCAGCGGAACGCGGAAAATCAAAATTTTCCAATTTCAATAATTTTTCTTGGGTAATTAAAATAAATTAATTTATCTTAATTACTCAATACTTAAAAATTGAAATTTTTACCCAAAAATCAGATTTTTCAGTAATTACCGTTTTGCCCCAAAACTTTATATTTTTGTCATTTTAGTCCTAAATTGTCAAATACAATTCTAATTGATTCCAAATCAATCCCAAAATGATTTATATGTGTCTAATACATGAAAATATAATTTGCAACTCAAAGAAACTGATTTTCCCGAAATTTCCAAATAGTCCCCATATTTTCAAGAATTTATAATTTGGTCCTTGTTGTTCAAAACATGTCAAGATTAAATCCAAAAATTCCCAAATTTAATATACATCATATATACATCAAATCTCATAACATATATGAAAAGCCCCAAATTTGGTGAAGGTTAAAAACCCTAATTTTATAATTTCATAAATTAACAAAATTAATTAAATTCAATACTTTAATTCAATTCCCATAATACCAAACAAGCCTCACCATTACGAAACAACTCAAGAACAATTCTAGGTCAATCATTAGTGGCTAAGTAACTCTAGAATGGTAACTAACCATCAAATGGTAAAAGAATACAAATAAACTAGTTTACATGCATTCTTTAAACATATACATGTTTCTATCTTTCATCCAAATTCCCAACCATCACAAACACATCCATAAAAGAGTAGAAAACAATCTAAGCTACACATGTTGAAGTCTAGTATATTAGAAATATTTTTCATGTAGGAAAAAGTAAGAAAAACTTACTAAAATACTTGATTTTCCAAGCTTTTCTTACTTTTTTCTCCTTTTCTCTCTCAAGCCCTCTTTTTTATATGTTTTTAGGGTTCTTGAGTAGTAAAACAAAAAATGAAAACTGGCTTATATATATTTATTCTCAAAAGCCACGAAAATATAGGGAAAATATCGGCCAAGTTTTCCTTTTTATTTCAATAAATAATTAGAAAAATATTTAATAAATTTGTGTTTAAATCATTAAACACTTTAATGTTTATCACAAATCAACCAATTAAATCATGCCAATTTAACCAATAAATATAGGCCAATTAATCCAATTAAAAAAATACCATTTAACTTACTTTATTAAAGTAAACAATATATTAATTATTTAATTAATTTATTATTCAACATTTGAATAATCAAATAATTAAATACAAATATCTCAATATATGTCTTATATTTACATTAAATAATCAAAATATATATATTAATAATAAATGTCAAATATCACAATTCGACATTTAAAAAATGGTCGAAAGATCTCAAACGTATGTATTATCATTTAACCGTTAAATGACTTATAAATAATCAGTATTATTTATAAATACTACCCTAGTGCTCTACGAGTATATTCATTAGTGAGACTCTCTATGTTCAGGCATATCCGTCACGAAATCCAATTCGTGTCCATAATCTACCCACCCACCAATAAATTATGACGAACACGGATAAAATATTGAACCATACAGGTCGAGGTCACTGCATACGTATAATCCTTCTGTCACAGGTATCCGGATTATTACCAGAGATATAGATACAAACATCAAATCTCTATAGGTATTCACGTCGACGATTCTATTAGCAATCTCTTAAAATAACACTTTGAACTGATTTCTACAGTGTACCACGGCCCATGGATTTAATCGATCTGCTAATTCCATAATGGATACCTATGCTCTATAACAAAGAACTGATGGATCCTATCTTGATACGCACAAGATATCCTGCGGATCAGTCCAAACTCAACGAACAGGCGGAGGTCTGATCTAAATATATCGGTGACATGAATGTCATCAAAGTGTGGAGGATACCTCATATATCCACAGTGGTATCACAAGTTGAAAGATCACTATGCTCACTTAACCCGAGAAGATTCTTATTGACGTTGGTGTACCATCTATTAAGAATCTTGAGTGAGTCGTTCAGTGTTTATCCGATTAAACACCTACGTGTCTATATGAGTCTCCCGAGACTCATGGTTCATTGATATGAGAAACCATTAGAATCCAACATCTATAATCTACAACCGTACCGATCTCAGCGGGTTACTTACTGACCAAGTAATTGTAAACCTTGACCAATAACAGTTAAACAATGATAATGTTATGATACTGCTCAATGTCAGTTGCGACGCTTTTACAACTGTATCATAACCAATCACTATATGGTCTTTTACGTCTTTACCATATAAAAGAATTTATATTATAGAAACTATTTATTTTTATTCATTAATAAAATATATACAAGAGTATTTACAGGGAAATACATAAGAAATTGGCGCTCAGAGCACCAACCCTAACAGTAATCACCATGGGTATGAGAGTTGGCACTTAGTAAGCTATTTTTATGACGGTCTAACCCCTAGAGAGCGCCAAATTGTTGAGACAATGTGTAATGGTGAGTTCATTCGAAAGGACCATGATGAGGCGTTAGAGTAATTAAATGACTTAGCTGAGAAATCTCACACTTGGACTGGACCTAATGCCATTGATAGCTTGATATGACACACCTCACTCCTTCTAGCAGAGGAATACACCACTTTAGGGAAGATGATAGTATTAAGACACAAGTTGAGTTATTAACTAGACATTTAGGTGCCTTAATAGCTAAGGATAGCCAGACTATGCATGCAGTAGCCCATTAGAACCTCAAGGGGTATGCTTTATGTGTAAGGGAACTGACCATCTAGCCAAGAGTGCCTGGTATATAATGAGATGAGGGGCATATATGAGGAACACTGCAACACTTTAGGGATATACAAGAAGCATACATACCTTATTCAGATACCTATAATCCCAGTTGGTGGAACCATCCCAATCATAGTTGGAAACATGAGTCTTATCAGCCTACCCAAACACCACAAACCAAAGGTTACAGTGCCTCTGGTATCATACAGCTGTCGTTCCTAAGAATTCTTTAGAGGATACTGTGTTGGTTTCTATTAAGGTCCCAAGATCATTAAACAAGCATGAAATATGTGTGAATACAAATCAAAGAAGTTGCGGAATCTCACATCGATCGGTTGAGCGACGCTTTGACGAACAAAACTGAATTCTGCTTATTGGACTGCTCACGGCAGTGACTTTCACAGCTCACTAGTTTCGGCCATTTGAATCATCTTCGTCAAGCTCCAAGCTTCGTCAAACGATTCCCGGCTCATGGGTGGACTTCCCTATCACCTTTCGCATGTCTCTCGGATTGCTAGCTCTTGTGATTTTTGCCACAAAAATCACCACTCATGCTTCCCTTCTTCTCGGAAAAACCAGAAGAAACAGCCCACTGTTGGGCGTGAGATGAGGGAGATAAAAGAGAAGAAGAGAGAGATGTTAAAATGTGTAATTATTGTTTGGTAATGAATTTCTAAATCATATACCCACTTTGATTTCCAAAAGTCAAAGTAATAAACAACAATATATTTCATTCAAGCTTTCAACAAAAGCTTTCCAACAACCCCATCTACTATTCACATCAATCAATCAATCAATGGTCACATCACTCAAAGTGACATGATTTGATGCTTGATGTGACGCTAGAAGCGACTAGCGATTTGACGCTTGATTTGACTTACGTGCCGCACTCGAATTCGAAATGCGAATGCGCTCGTAAATAATCCCGGGCTCGGGTTCGCTAATTCCAAATTAACGAATTTTCCGTTGCGTCATAATTAAATGATTACGCCTAGTGAAATCACTATTCACGTCGCTAAAGAATTAATTCTAAATTAATTCGAAATTAATTCGTTCGCCCGAATTAAAATCTAATTTCAATTTCGCGTCGAAATCCAATTTCGTTTAATATATCGAATATATTAATTTTGTCGATTAATTCCAAATTAATCATTATCTCTCTTAATTGATATTTTATCCCTGATAAAATATCTCCGCAATTAATCCCAGATTATTTTTCTCTCTCATCTTATTAATCCTAGATTAATTTAGAGTGCGAGTCATACGTCATCGGTGAATCTTTGGGAAGCGACCCATGAGATCCCCAGATATGTTAGCAGTAAATTCGGTCATCGGACTATCCGAACACGTAAGTACCTCATACTACTAACGTTTTACCGATTTACAAGACAAGGTTGGCTTCTAGCAAAGCGCCATGCCTACCCAATTCTCCAGAAATATCCTTATAGGAATAAATGATCTATATCAGTCGTAGTATAAGTAGCATTGCGTATTTCTGTCCAGTATCGGATGATCACGTGCTAGGCCTGAGGCTGGAATGTGTCTGCCTGCCCACGTAAAGCACATATCGGATGTCTGGTAACTAGTCTCTATAATCGGATAAACATGACCTTGTCATTTATCCCGATGATACTGCAGTACTTAAGAGTACTAGTACCGTATCCCTACGTGACCATCATCTCCATATGACTGAAGTGATACTTCCGTCTTGACACAACACCCCCAACAACTACGATTCTCAATATACCCAGCATAGGCGTACATAGAACCTGTTAAAGCCTTGGACGACCACAACCAAAGTATATTGATTGTCGTAAGTATTAGCGGTGCAAGTCTCAGGTTAAGACCAAATACACCTACCCCCTGATTTCGGACTTCCATAGACACATAGTCATACTATCAATGGAATTCCGATGGGGTCTATCCAAAGCGAAGCTGTTTTCCCGTACCATCGGTAAACACAACCTCCTATTACACTTGCATGAGTATCATATACCCAAATATATGAGAATTATGTCGTTGTGCCCTCACAACGCGCACAAGTGTAATACTAGTCTTTTACGTATTTATCGATGTCCAATCTCGATAATACTCTGACAAGGGATATTTAATGATTTATCCTTCGTGGACTGATATTGTCTCATATCATTCTCTGTCCGGGCACAAATCATAAGGACCTCTCATCATTTATATATCTAGGTGATCTAATCACAAATGATAAGAGTGCAATCTCCTTTGTCACATAGTTAATTCGTATAAAAACACCATGATCTGTAGAAATAGGGACGCTATGGGTCATAATTGTCCAACAATCTCCCACTTAGCCTATAGCCAGTCACTCGAGTGTCTTACACCCGAACTATGTACGGTTGGCTCAAACTGCTGAGAAAAGGCTTTTGTCATCGGATTTACATGATTATCGTCTGATGCGATTTATTCGATCATCACATCGCCACGATTTATGATCCGAACGAATCAGATGAATATCGAAGTATATATCTGGATCGTTGATGAGACCATTAATTCTTTAGCTTGTGCTGCAAGCCTAGCTCAGCTGCTAAAGAATTATATCTAATCTAATTAGATTTGTTATCGACCCAAATGGATTCTATTGCCACCACCTCAGCTGCAGCAATAACCCGCATTTGTTGTTTATTTCTATAGTAACAATATCTTGCTTGGAAGATTTCCAGCTCACTGTTCCGTTATCAAACTTTGTAGTACCGTTTGCGACTTATAGTCGTTTTTATAATTTCGGTTTAGGAAACTTGCTACAGTGATCCCAGTCACTTCAAGTTCTCCATCTCCATAGATTAGATAGGCATCTTTAGTTCTCTAAAATACTAACAGATGTTCTTAACTTCAATCCAGTGACTATCACTCGGATTGGCCTGTTTGTGAATCATATGCTCAAAGCGTATGAGACATCAGGTAACGTACATTTGTCAATTACGAGTTCTCGGAGAGTTTTCTCGAAAGCCAAGCTTTCATCCGATAGTTTTTTTTATGGGAATATCATTTCCAAGAAATGACATATTTCACTATTGTATAGGACAACCACTGTCAGTACCACGCTCCCACTACCTCCTTATATACACAAGAATCATTTCGTTTTGAATTTAAATCATAAACTATTATGATTACACATCAAAACGGTAATTCCAAAAAACATATGCCTTGCTTCATCATCTAAACATGGATCGAATAACCTGCAAACCTTGTTTGCTAGTTTTGGATACGAAAAAAACCGACAGGATGCTGTAACATCCTTTAAAATTTCCTTTTCAGGAAGCGATTTTCCCGTTAAGCTGACATATTCATAAATGAAACATGTAACATAGCAAGCATTATCCAAATGGATTTACCCGTGGAACAGATAAAAGGTTGAATCGTAATCAACAACAATGTTGATAACGATACCTTTCCGCTAAAAGCCTAGCTTATACGTTGGTATGTTGTCATCCATGTATGTCTTCTTCCTTGAAGACTTATATAGTACCAACAGGCACAATGCCTTGCGGTACATCAACTAGTGTCTAAACTAAGTTGATATACATGGAATCCATTTTGGATTCATGACACTTTGTCATAATAAGAGTTCGATACCTTGTATCAACTTCCTCGTACGTAGTCAGTTGGTGTACCTCAATAAGATTGACATCTTTATGAGGTGAGATTAGAAACCAATTCCCCAGGTAGTTTATTCTTGTGCTACTCGCAGAACATACGCGGTTCTTGTGTATACGAAGATTAATGGTAAATAGTTTCATCCTTGATGAACTATTTGTGTTCCATTAGGATTCAGTGCCTTGAACAGTATTACTCCGTTTTCATCGAGTTTTACTATCCTCTCCCACTTACACTGGTATCGGTATTCCTCTCAGGAAACCGCATGGTGAGCGACAATCTAATTGTTCTCTCGTGAGTTGTATAAGTACATACTTTGGTATCCCTAATATAACCTACAATTGGAGCTTATCCAATTTGGTTCTAGTTTGGTATTATCCAAAGATATACCTAGCATACCCAAATCATCAGGAATGAGAAACCCGGTTTCTTTCCGTTCATATCTAATATGATATCTGTCAAACATATTATTATGGAACCTTATTCTAAATATATTTTGCACTGTTTTTGCGTATCCGTTGAAGGAAATGGTAGCTCAGAGCAACTCATGATTAACCTTATCATGTCCAACAAAATTCGGTTTATCCGTTCGGACACACCGTCAAATTGACGTGTTCCGGGAGGAGTCCTATTTGAAAGAATATTACACTCTTTCAAGTATATTAGAAACTTATTGCCTAAGTATTTTCCATTATGGTCTTACTGTGACGGTTTAATACTTTAGCTGATATGTTTGTCTATTTCGTGTCGAAACTATAAAAGTTTCCGATTTGTGTTTCAAAAGAAACACATAACCATAACGCGATGCCACATCCGTAAGGTCACTAAATATTCATATCCATATCTAGCCTAGCTAGACATGGGCCCACTTGCTTCACTATGAATTAGGGCTAACAGATCTGTGGCATTTGCACTTTTACCAAGTAAAGGTGTTATAGGCACATTGCCTAATAAACTAGATTCGTAGACTTTATTTGATTGGAATCAAATCAGTCCGAGTATCCACTCTTCAAAAGTGTGGATATACGATTCTTTTTTAATTGTGTCCCAGACAACAATGTCACAATAAAGTTTCTTCTCATCAAATCAGTTTGAGCTGTTTATTTGTCATATTATATATTCGAGATTTATTTATATTCAAAATATAAATTCTGTTATTCACATATAATGTGTTTATCTCAATATCATCCTTATCTAATAAAACACTTTAGTGTTCTAGAATATAAAAGTTCACCCGCAGCGGGTTAAACACTGATATAGAGACAATGTATCTAGACAAACTAGTTACATTATAACACTTTCCAAATTTAGGTACACACCTGAGGTTAGTTCCTAAATTTAGGTATCTACGGTTAAAACAGAGACTTTCGTCCCGTTTCCAAATCGCAGATTAATCTCAATTGAAGTCAGTATCCTGCTCATAGCAGATTCTGAATATCAGTATATATTTATGTACCACACTAAGTATTTAAAATCCAATTTCAATACTAGTAGTGAACATAATCTTGACAAACATATTTGAAGTCAGAGCCTTGCTCGTCTTCAATTCCTTCATGTCTGCTTTGTTCAAACGGCAGTCACGCTTCCGCGATCCCGTTTGCCACATTTAGGCGGACATTTTGGGATATGTCATTTATCTTCCTAGAAGATTATAATGATTTTTCCTTTGCCATTTTCCATATTCCAGAAGCCTTTGGCCAAGCCTTGGGTTTCTTAGAATATCGAAGTAAGGTGCGCCTTGCGCTACTTGCCTTATTGCAAAGTTTGACTTTATCTCCTTGAGAATAGTTATTAACTCTCCAAGAGTTATTATTGCAATTTTAGTACTTCTAAAACCTAAGTATAGATTTATGAAGATCCTTCAATTTCTGTATCATACTTTAAGGATCTAATCCGTAGTTCTGATTCAGAAATTAAGGAGTCTACTACGGTAAGTATAATGGATTAAGCACTAAAGTTATCATCACATTAATCTTCCAAAGATTATGCTCTACTATTTGCTTAACTCCAGGCTTAGGGTTAATATGTTATTTTATCAAATAAAGTAACTTATTATTTTTCCAGGACCATCCTGAAACTATTCCCAATTTGAAAATTAAACCATTTAAACACATTTTCCCTAGGATTATGTTTTAAATGGCAATCTTTCAATTTTAATCTTGATTTTAATAGTCCAACTACTTAATCAACGATTTAGGTACTATTTATTATAATGATTACAATAGTCCAACTATTTAATCAACTATAATTTAATAGATTAAAATCAATTATATTGATTACTATAATCCAATTATAAAATCAACTATAAATGAATAGTTTGAATATAGTCCAACTATTTATTAAAAACAACATTTAAATATTAGTCCAACTAACATTTAATTTATTTGACGAATGATATTTAAATGAGCGCGTATGGCAAGTAATTAAACGAATATTGCAAATTCAATTCTTGCCTCCCACTATTTTTCGGCGAGCCTCTAACCCTCTGTCGAATACTCGGGAAACCGTGTTTCCTAGCGGGCTAGGATCCCGTTAAATATCACACAATCTTGACTTTGGCCAACAAATTGTATGATAATTAACTAGGTAGATCTCTAAGATCGATTGGATCCAATCCAATTCCTAGATCCAGTAGAGGGACATCCAAGTTTCGAAACATATATCTTATATATTCCAATACATCCAATGTATTACCTAACTTTTTTCCTTTGAATCAACTAAGCCTTGGCTTTGGCACAACAAACTTAGTGATCCCAGTTAAGCGCGACCCATTGACCATGGAAAGCTTCGTAATCAATGTCGATGGACAAGAATTGGTCTTGACTTTGGCCAACAAACCACAAATTGGACAAGACACCAATATGGAACAAAGCCTTCGTGATTCAAACACATCCTTGAAGGACAAAGGCCTTGACTTTGGCCAACAAGCCAATGCCAGTCTCGGATCTTGAGTGAGAATCACTCAATGGAAGGAAAGACGCTTAATATTTTGCGAGGGTTTTCGAGTGCAAATTGGCAACCAATTTATTATCTTTGTTAAGGTCTCATCATCATACACCCTTAAACATGCATTCTAAATACATAATAAAGCGCGTGTAAATAAAGTAATAATGATATGCGGATGGATACTTTACACATTGATCCTAAATCAAATCTCTCCCTTTCTCTGTCCCGCTAGCACAAGTATTGCTTCTACCCGTTACACTACACTTCTAAAGAAACCTCATTTACATTGAGGGGAATATGTGAGAAGAGAATACAAAGAATAAGGAGGTGATAAAGCTGGACGCACAGGTCCAATTAATAAATCAAATTTATTACAACAATTTCTATAATTGCCCCACCCATCTAATATCCATCCGATATACAGTATTCATGCATCGCAACCATGTATTCACACAAGCATGCTATCAATCAATCTAATCAAATTAATTAATCTGATAATTAGTGACCATCCAATGTTCAAACAACGATTTGATTTTGTTCGAGTCAAACTCGTTTTGCGAATAAGTACTCAAAGTAAGAATTCTCAAATTAAATTAAATTACAAAATTAAATCCAATTCAATTTGTATTTAATACTAATTCACTATTTAATTCCAAATTAAATATTACACTTTAATAACGAACCTATACGACTTAAATTCCAAATTTAATCGTTACGGGTCTCAAAGCCCGATTAACGTCCAACGTCAATTTAATTAAAGTCCAATGGGCTTTTAATTAATTTCTTAAGGTGTGGACTTTTGGTCAACTCGGGTCAAACCTAATAACCAAAATCCAATCCAGGAGTTACCCCATAAGCCCAGAAATCAATTTAGTCCCATTAGGCCCAATTAAACTTTAAAGGTCCATTAGTCGCATTTGGGCTTTATGGAGGCGATTTTGGGCCCAATTGGATCCAACTAATTTTGCCTAAACCCAACTTGGTACAACCAAGCCCAATAAACTCAATAACAACTTTAAAAGCCTAATTTACAAAATATGCCCATTTAATTAAATTACAAAATCCACTTTCACATTTAATTAACTAAAGTGTATAGCACTATTAATTACCCAAATCAATATTTGCAAAACACCAAATTTGTATAATTAATCATGCTCATTAATATTAAATCATGTCCAACACAATTTAATTAAAATCAAACCCAAATTTACATGCTCAAAGTCTCGGCATTTTAGGGAATTTTATATCCGATTTGGTTTCAATCCAATTAAATCCACAATCGACATAAATCAACATTCCAGAATGATTTCCAAAACATCCAATGATCAAAAAAATCAAATCCAAGACATTAAGGGCTAGTCAAGTTTCGGCCAAGCCAACTCATTTTGGGGAAAAATGTTCCAAACACAAATTCATGAAATTGATCCAATCAATCAATGGTCATATGATTTAAGCATATTCAAACATCCAATTTAATCAAATCATGCTCAAAATCAATTTACCCAATTTTAAGCCCTAAATCAAATTTCATGATCAACCTTGCTCTGATACCATTATTGGTTTCTATTAAGGTCCCAAGATCATTAAACAAGCATGAAATATGTGCGAATACAAATCAACGAAGTTGTGGAACACTCACATCGATCGGTTAAGCGACGCTTTGACGAACAAAACAGAATTCTCCTCATTGGACTACTCACGGTAGTGACTGTCACAGCTCACTGGTTTCGGCCATTTGAATCATCTTCGTCAAGCTCCAAGCTTCGTCAAACGTTTCCCGGCTCATGGGTGGACTTCCATATCACCTTCGCATGTCTCTCGGAGTGCTAGCTCTTGTGATTTTTACCACAAAAATCACCACTCATGCTTCCCTTCTTCTCGGCAAAACTAGAAGAAACAGCCCATTGTTGGGCGTGAGATGAGGGAGATAAAAGAGAGAAGAGAGAGATGTTATAATGTGTAATTATTATTTGGTAAATGAATTTCTAAATCATATACCCATTTTGCTTTCCAAAAGTTAAAGTAATAAATAACAATATATTTCATTCAAGCTTTCAAAAAGCTTTCCAACAACCCCATCTACTATTCACATCAATCAATCAATCAATGGTCACATCACTCAAAGTGACATAATTTGACGCTTTATGTGACACTAGAAGCGACTAGCGATTTGACGCTTGATTTGACTTAAGTGCCGCACTCGAATTCGAAATGCGAATGCGCTCGCAAATAATCCCGGGCTCGGGTTGCTAATTCCAAATTAATGAATTTTCCGTTGCGTCGTAATTAAATGATTACGCCTAGCGAAATCACTATTCACGTCGCTAATGAATTAATTCTAAATTAATTCGTTCGCCCGAATTAAAATCTAATTTCAATTTCGCGTCGAAATCCAATTTCGTTTAATATATCGAATATATTAATTTTGTCGATTAATTCCAAATTAATCATTATCTCTCTTTACTTGATATTTTATCCCAGATAAAATATCTCCGCAATTAATCCCAAATTAATTTTCTCTCTCATCTTATTAATCCCAGATTAATTTAGAGTGCGAGTCATACGTCATCGGTGAATCTTTGGGAAGTGACCCATGAGATCCCCGGATATGTTGGCAGTAAATTCGGTCGTCGGACTATCCGAACACGTAAGTACCTCGTACTACGTTTTACCGATTTACAAGACAATGTTGGCTTCTAGCAAAGCGCCATGCCTACCCAATTCTCCAGAAATATCCTTACAAGAATAAAGGATCTATATCAGGCGTAGTATACGTAGTATTGCGTATTTCTTTCCAGTATCGGATGATCATGTGCTAGGCCTAGGGCTGGAATAGTGTCTGCCCCGTACGAAGCACATGTCGGATGTCTGGTAACTAGTCTCTATAATCGGATAAACACGACCTTGTCATTTTATCCCGATGACTGCAGTACTTAAGAGTACTAGTACCGTATCCTACGTGACCATCATCTCCATATGACTGAAGTGATATTTCCGTCTTGACACACTCAACACACTACGATTCTCAATATACCCAGCATAGGCGTACAAAGAACCTGTTAAAGCCCTGGACGACTGCAACTAAAGTATATTGATTATCGCAAGTATTAGCGGTGCAAGTCTCAGGTTAAGACCAAATACACCTACCCTGATTTCGGACTTCCATAGACACATAGTCATACTACCAATGGAATTCCGAGGGGGTCTATCTAGAGCGAAGTTGTTTCCCGTACCATCAGTAAAACACAACCTCCTATTACACTTGCATGAGTATCCTATACCCAAATATATGAGAACTATGTCGTTGTGCCCTCACAACGCGCACAAGTGTAATACTAGTCTTTTACGCATTTATCGATGTCCAATCTCGACAATGCTCTGACTAGGGATATTTAATGATTTATCCTTCGTGGACTGATATTGTCTCATATTATTCTTCGTCCAGGAACAAATCATAAGGACCTCTCATCATTTATACATCTAGGTGATCTAATCACAAATGATAAGAGTGCAATCTCTTTTGTCACATAGTTAATTTGTACAACAACACCCTGATCTGTACAAATAGTGACGCTATGGGTCATAATTATCCAACATACTGTGCAAGCATTTGTGGAGGCCCAGAGCAAAACCAATCAAAGGTTTGAGTCACTGATAGCTCAGGTAGTTGAAGATAATAAGGAGATTAATAGTCAAGTCTCTTAGTTGACGAATGCCCTGAGTGTGCAAGAACAAGGAAAATTCTCATCTCAGGCTCAACCAAATCCACAAGGCCAACACATGACATATGATGATCATGAGGTATCCAATGTAAGAGGTGTTAATGCCATAATAACTAGGAGTGGTAAGGAGGTAGGCTTGCAGGACACTTCCAACATTGCAGGAGCCAGTAATGATAGTAATGAAAATACCCCTCATGCAGATCAAGAGACACATTTCCTAGTTAGAGTACCATTTCCTCAGGCACTTAGGCCAATAGCGAGAGCTACAGACCCAAATGGAGAGATCCTAGAACATCCTAAGCATGTAAAGATTAACCTTCATCCGCTACATGTGATCAAATAGGTTCCCACATATGCGAAGGTTTTGAAGGATCTATGCACCATAAAGAGAAAACATCATATGAATAAGACTACATTCATGACAGAGTAGGCTAGTGCAGTAATTGAACAAAGGACTCCATCAAAATATAAAGATCCAGGGTTTCCTACCATTACTTGTCACATTGGCACACATGAGTTCGGTCAAGCATTATTAGATTTAGGTGCTAGTGTTAATCTCATGCCATATTCCATCTATATGAAGTTAGGACTTGGAGAGATCAGACCTCATCTGTGGTTTTACAATTAGCTGATTACTCTACCAGAACACCGCGGGGAGTAATTGAGGATGTTTTAGTTCAAATTGACAAATTCTACTACCCTGTGGATTTTCTGATTTTAGATACTCAATCTGCGATTAACACTGAGTCAAAAATTCCACTTATCTTAGGAAGATATTTTCTTGCTATAGCTAATGCTCTTATTAATTGTAGGAATTGTCTCATTAAGATATCATTTGGGAATATGACACTGGAAGTAAATATTTTTCATGTTGAGAAACAACCACGGGATGATGATGAGTATCATTACACATACTTGCTAGACACAGTCTTACTAGAACAGCTTTTTCACAACATGAATCATACCCTCCCGAACTGAAATTGACTCCAAAGAACCGTAAAAAGAGAAAAGGGAGAGTTAGTGCTCATTTGAAGATGATCCATGGGAAATTAAAAATGAGATTGAACCAACTTTTACATATGTGCAGCCTACAATCTCAACCACCAGACCATGGGGATCTATAGATAAACTGAAACAGCTAGACAAAACTTCTTTCTCATGCCTTCATCAGTCCGCTTCATGGAAGCCACCAAGAAAAATTGGGTTGTTAAGTCTGGCTGAAGACGTTAAACTTAGCGCTAGTAAGGAGGCAAACCTTGCATTTGCATTTATTTTACTTTCTTTTTATTTTGTTTTATTTTAATTTAATTATTTTATTTCCTTTACTTTAAGTTTTATTTTATTATATGCTAATTGCAAGTTTATTATTTGCATGAGTATTTATGCAGGTGTTAGCGCAACCTACACAGCCACATAACTAAAGTCTTACCAGCAGGAACCTGATCAACTCCATGCCTGGTAGTGTTGTTCCTTAATCCTGTTTCTTTATATTTATCTTACATTGAGGACAATACAAGTTTTAAGTGTGGGGGGTGTATGCATGTCGTGATAATTTCTGTTATAAAATAAATTGTTTATTTTTAGTCCTTAATAGTAAAGCAAAAGTCCAATGATGATATTGTTTGATTTAGGGTAAAATCGTAGGAACGATAAGTTCTTTAATGTACTTTTATCTGATGCTTCGAGTAGTTGATCTAGGTTAGACTCGTAAGCACTTAACTATAGGTTTTTAGCAGTGACAACCTAAGTTGTTGGCAAAGTGACTAGTTGAAGAAATTGCATGTCGATGAATGACCGTTTGCTTAGATATCTATCCTGATTTGCTATTGTTATGATGTGCGGTATGGTTAAAAATAAAAAATAAAGTCTCTAAAGAAAGAAATTAAACCACCTATAATCGATAAGCGTGAAGCGACCCATGGGCGAGTGTTAGGACCACATGAGGAGAAATACTACCTTAAAGGGTAGGTGTGTTGAAAAAAAAAAGACAAAGTTCAAAAAGACAAAAAACAAAAAAAAGACAAAAAAAAAATCATACCATACTGAGTACAGAAAGGCAATTATAGAGCGCATTTGGGATATCTAGGTTGGTTTGACCCATCGGATCCCAATTTTTAAATGAAATTATTGAGTTGACTTACTTAGGAGTCGAGCTGTGAATGACCCTTTACACACACACACGCACTGTGACTATAGCTTAGATAATTTATTCAAGGACTTGGATTTGAGTTGCGTTGAGTACTTTGAAAGTTCTTTGATTCCATTACTAAGCATTTGTTGAGGACAATAATATGTGTAACTGTTGGGACTATTTCATTTTGTTATTTTTGCATGTGTTTTGAATGGCGTTTGTGGGTGTCGTCACTATAAGCCCTCACGAGACTATAACTCGTCCATTAGGGCCACCTAAGGGTTTAAAGGCTTGTTGCATACGCTAAATGCAATCGTGATCCCTACGAAAGTGGCTTAGATAGTTTTTATTTATTTATTCAGCTTAGTTCTTAGTTTCTTTTTGCACTTGAATTACTAGGGACTAGCAATAAGCTGGTTGGGGATTGTGATAAGTGCACAAAAGTGTACTTTAAACATCGCTAATTCATCTTGATTATCATGTATTTAATCTTAATTATGGTTTATTTTGTTCTTTGTTATTAGGAAGCAATGGAACATGAATCTTGGAGCAATTGTACATGTTTCAGGACCTTACGGACGCATCGAAAGCACGCGGGAATAGCTTAATCATATAATCGGTGAAACCAGAAAATCGACCACGTGTTGCGACGCGTAATGGCCACGCGTCGCGACACAGAAGCATTTTCCAAGGTTTTTGCTTAGTTCATTTTTTACGCAAATAAGGCCTATAAGACTTCTCTATATAAACCCAAGTTCGTCCAAAACCCTAAAGGGAGAGAAAATGAGGAGAAAAATAGAGAAGAAACACACAAAAAAGAGCCACAAACACAAATTTGGGATTGAAGAACGAAGAAACTCCATACCAGACGGGATGCTGCTGCAATCTCTTCAGATTATGTCTCTTTCTTCCATGGAGAACTAATCTCCTAGGCAAAACTAAGGATGAATTCTTGTATTTAAGTTTTTATATTCATGTTGTTGATTCCTAAATACTCTTAAACGTTTAATTCAATTGATGTTTATTATTCTTTATTATCTTTCGTTTTATGAATCCAAAAACTGTGTTTATTCAACTTGCATATAGATTCAGTCATGCTTTTTTCTATATGTGATTGGGGAACCGAGTTGTGACTGGTAAAGTTATTTTATGAGTTGGTCTTCTGCTGCAGTATTGCCTGAGGGTATATTGTCAACGTTAGATAGGTCATAACGATAACTTTGTATGATGTTAACATAGATAAACTAAACCATTGGTTACATTGGAATTTAATATGTTTAGAATTGAATATCTTCCGATTGTTGGTTTGGGATGTAAAACCTTCAATTGAGTAATAACAGGAATCAATAACTGGATATAGGGATTTGATACAAGAGGGATTCTAGATGCTTTGCTGCTTTTCTCCGCTGATATTCTTAAAGTATTTTCCATAGTTTTTATCTTATATTATCAATTCAACCTTTCTATTTAATTAAGTTGCTGCTAACGTTTTGTTTAAGTAAATCAGTTCTTTGTAACAAGCTCTTTGAGGGATCGACACCCCAACTATACTGCGATAACCGCAAGTACTTTTTAGGCGTAATCATTTATGTTTCTAATTTTTCAATTTTAGTTCATGTTTACGTTTTTAGTTCATGATTCAGTTTTCATTTTTTAGTCTTCAGTTTTCAGTTCATGTTATAATTTTCAATCATGTTTCCAGTTTACATTCTACAACTTCAGCTCAAGTTTATAGTTTTAAGTCAAGTTTACAGTTTCCAGTCCATGTTAACATTTTCAGTTCATGTTACAGTTTTTGGATCATGACGAGTTTCTCATCTTTCATGTTTACAGTTGCAGTCATGTTATGATATTTATAATTTTCAGTTATGTTTCTAGTTTACATCATACAATCATTTCATGTTCAAGTTTACAGTTTCGAGACATGCTTATAATGTCAGGCCATGTTTTTAGCTTTTAGTTTAGTGTCACAATTCATGTTTACAGCTCAGGTTTCTCAGTTTGTAGTTTATATTTATAGTGTATGATTTACAATAGTTAGCCCATAATTCATATGTTCTCAATTCATGTTTTATACGTTTTTAGTCACGCTTGACAGGTTACATATCGTGATTTCAATTTTCAGTTTATGATTTGTGTGACGTCATTTCATGTTTTACGACTTTTAGTTCATGAGTTACAATTCAAGCATCATGTCTTACAATTTACATCCACATTCACAGTTTACATTCTACAGTTTTCAATTCATGTTACACATGTCAAGTGGACAGTTTATTTTTTCATACGTAACGATTTACAGCTTATTTGTTAGTTCATAATGCACGTTTTATATTTAAAAATTTGCAGTCACGTGTCTCATGTGTCATGTTTACAGCTTATGTTTTCACATAACATGTTTTCAGATTCATGGTTTGTATGATTTCAGTTAATATTTTTCATGTTCACAGTTGATGTATACAGCTTATGTTTATGTGTTCATGTCTCACAAATTATAGTTTACGTTTTATGTTTATAGCTTGCGCTACAAGACTTACAGTTCATGATTTTCCCAAGGTTCATATTTTAAGTTTCTTGCTTATAGTATATGAATTAGATGTTTTCAAATACAAGTAAATAATAGTTTTCAAAATACCAGTACAATAATGTCCCATTAGCTTTAGTTCAGCTTGCCTAATGGTTCTTTAGAAACCCTCTTAGGTCATTTCATGATCATGATTAGCTTTCCATACTTATGCGATATTAGTTTCCCTCTAAGTAGATTACATGTTACAGCTCAGCTTCCCCTACTTATGTGGTGCTAAGTCCCGTTAAGTAGATTTTATGCCCCCAGGTTACGATACTGGCGATGTTTCATATTTTCTGACATATGTAAGCATACGTTGGGGCGACAAATAATCTTAATACGTATGGCAATGCGGGGGAGACATCTTTATCCTGATTGTTGCATATATATATATATGTAACCTTTCAAGTTTGATAGTTTTCACGAGTTATAGTTTCAGATCACGTTTACAATTTTAGTCTATGGCATCAGTTTACAGGTTCACGATTACAGTTATGATTCATGTTTACAGCTTTCAGTCTATGTTATGGTTTCAGTTCGTGTTATGATTATTGTTCTTGATTACAATTTAGTTTCTCATATTGTAGTTTACCATTACAGTTTCAGATCATGTTTACAATTTTTAAATCAAGAGCACAGTTTTCGGTTGAGTTTATAATTTACAAGACATGTTGTCGGCCTACAAGTTATGCTTAATGATTACAGTCATGTTCGTAGTTTTAGTCCGTGATTAGTTTACAGTTTACAGTTTGCACGTCTTGTATACAGACTATATAGTAAGGTTTATGGGTCTTAGTGTATGTTACAGTTTACAGTTCATGTTGCAGTTTATTGGTCATGTTTACAATTTATGTTGTAGTTTGCAAGTCATGTTTACAGTTCATGTAGCAGGTTGTAGGTCATATTTACAGGTCACAGATATGGTTGAAGTGTACAGTTTCAATTCATGTTATAGTGTGAATTCATGTTTACGGTTGTAGTTATGAACTTTTAGTTATCGTCTTAATTTATAGATCATGGTTTATGTTCACGGTATATGTTATAAGAATTACGGTTTATGTTTTAGAAACTCACCAGCGAGGTTGCATGATATATGAAATAAATTTGTCTGTAAATGTTATGTTAATTTATGCTTAACTTATCAGTATTCACTCACTAGGTCGTTCAAATGACTTACTTTACACTTTCAATTTCATGTTGCAGGATTTCATGCATGTAGCGGAAAATTTTTGGAGAAGATGGATACGAGCTCCAGTCATTTGGAATACAGCCCTGAGGGTCAACATGTTTAATTAATGGTCACATTAGGCCAGTAGACTGCACAATGTTCATATATAGATCATGTCGTAATAAGTATGCTTCATGTATTTCACATACATTGTATATTAGACATGCATACATTCAAGAATAGACAGTTCAGTTATGAATCATGAAACGTCATGCACGTACACGATAGAGGCTCAAAGAGATGGCAATGCCATCTTCTACCGGTTATGTCCTGGATAGTCTAGGATGTGACAGTAATTAATTATAAATTAATCGGAAATGGTAAAGTAGATATGTAACATCCCACCCGAAGCCAAGATGCTACCGGAAGGAGATAGGAAAACTCATCTCCATAAGCCTCTATTTCTACTAAAATTTCGGCATGACCTTTGCTAAAAATCATGAAACCTGGATCCAAGTCCAGCACCTCGAGGTGATCTGAAATTTAATTCAAAAACAATCATCTCAACTCATGCAAATAGGCCTCTGGCCTGACAAATCTCAAATCATATACAAATAGGCCTTCGGTCTTACATAGACAAATAAATACAACCAACTACGT
>SKCR01007005.1:0-24941 GCA_019454045.1 Zanthoxylum bungeanum
GATGCATAGTGCACCTCGCGCTTGCCCCCTTTTTGGAGTTCCTTTTCAGACTCCTTCAAGATGGATAACCGCTCTCCAAGAGTGTTATCCGTATCCATCAACTTATAGTTGATTATGATTTGTTTCCAAGTATCAGGAAGTGACCTGTAAGATCAAATCTACGGTCAGCTCAGCCTCCAAGACTATTTCCCATATTGGCCCAACTCATCAATATCGGCGATCATTTGAGCCCCGTGGGCCTCAACTGATGCGCCTTCAGTCATTCGGGCGCGGAAGAGTTTCTTCACCAACTCGTACCTCTCCATCCGCTTGTTGGTGCGGTGGAGATCTCTCAGTCTAGCCACATATATTATAAGGATCCAAGTCCTATTTTGGCGACGAAAGTGTTGAGTCATCGAAGCTACATAATAGCCTAAGCTGTGTCACAATCATTGCTGTGAGTTTTCCATAACTCCAGCTCAAGTGGGTCAGTGGGCTTAGGCGGGAGAGTGTCTGTTGTATAGTGTACAAACATCCCTCAGCCCCAAGGACTATTCTCAGGTTCATTTCCAATCAGCGAAGTTTGTGCCCTTTAAGACATTGTCACCCATGATGATGTCTCGGACATTTACCTTGCTTGCCATCTCAACTACGATAGTCCAACTATCTAGTTAACGATAAAATGGGTACAGTCAAACTGTTACAAGAAAAAATAACAATGAATTAGTCCAACTAATTTAATTAAATAAACGAAATAATTTTGAAAGACGCGTAAGGCTAAGTATCTGAATGAATTGCAAATTCAATACTAGCCTCCCACTATTTTCATAAAGTCTCTAACCCTCTGTTGAGAACTCGGGAAAATCCTATTTCCTAGTGGGCCAGGATCCCGTTAAATAACACACAATCTTGACTTTGGCCAACAAATTGTATGCTATTTAACTAGGTAGATCTCCAAAGATCAATTGGATCCCATCCAATTCCTAGATCCGGTAGGTGGACATCCAAGTCCAAAACATATGTATATTTACTTATGCCAATGTATCTAATACATTTTCCTAACCATATCCTCCGAATCATCTAGGCCTTGGGTTTGGCACAACAAACCTAATGATTCCGTTAAGCGGGACCCATTGACAAGGAAAGTTTCGTAATCAATGTCGTTGGACAAGAAGTGATCTTGACTTTGGCCAACAAATCACAACTTGGACAAGACACCGACGTGGAACAAAACTCTCATGATTCAAGCACATCCTCAATTGACAAAGGTCTTGACTTTGGCCAACAAAACCAATGCCAATTTTGGATCTTGAACTAGAATCATTCAATGGAAGGATAATCGCTTAATATAAATTGAGGGATTTTTGCGTAATTGGCAACCAATTTATTATATTTGTTAGGTCTCATCCATACACCCTTAAGCATGCTTCTAAAACATCATAAAGTGCGTAAAGTAATTAATAGTGATATACGGATGGATATATAAAACAACTTGTTCCTAGAACAAATCACTCAATTTCCTCTCCCCGCTAGCAATATTCTACTTCTACCCAATTACATAATACAATAAGAGAAACCTCATTTACATTGAGGGGAATTAGGTGAGAAGAGAATACAAAGAGATAAAAGAGACAAGGCTGGACACGCAGGTCCAATTTATAAATTCTAAATTTACAATAATTTCTAAAATTACCCTTTCCCTTCTAATATCCATCCGATATACACTATTCATTCATCACATACATATATATCAATCAAGACATGCTATACAACCAATCTAATCCAATTAATTAGTCTTTGTTTAAGTGATCATCCAATGTTCAAACAACGGTTTGATTTTGCGCGAGTCCAACTCGTTTGAGAATAAGTACATAAGGTACGAATTCACGAATTATATCGAACTACCCGTTAAATCCAATTTAAGTCGTATTCAATACTAATTCAATTTATTAATTCCAAATTAAATGTTTACACTTTAATGTGCTTTTAAAGACTTAGATTCTAAATCTAATTCTAATTGGGTCTCCAAGCCCAACCAACATCCATGTTTGTTTAATTAAAGTCCGATGGGCTTTCAATGATTTATCAAGGCTTGGGCTTTGGTCAATGTGGGTCAAACCCAATTACCAAGCCCAAATAAGAATCACCCTTAAATGCCATAAAATCAATTTCAAGCCCATAAGCCCAATTAAAACATAAAGCCCATTTACTAAATTTTAATTTCCAAATTTTAAATTCAATTAATTAAAGTGTAAATCCATGATTAATTCCTTAAACCAAAAAATTTCAAAAACACCATTAATTATTAATCATCAACTTGTCAACACACAAGTCCAACATTTATTTGAACAAAATAAGTCCTTTAACATGTCATGTTGCTCGGCAAGAGGGATTTTTGCGGTTCGATTGTTTTCAATCCAATTGAATCACTAATCTACTACCCGTTATATTTTTTAAGTCATCAATGAATTGAAGCAAAAATCCAATTCATGAAGAACCTACATTTCGGTCAAAACAACAATTTTGGGGAAAAATTATCCAATGCATTTTTCTCAAAACTGATCCATTTATTTTACTCATATATCATACATATAATCATGCTTAAGTCATCTAATGAACTTGTTCATGAAAAATTACATCTAGTGGAAGGACCTCACATTCGGTCAAGCAACAATTTTGGGGAAAAATCATCCAATGCATTTTTCTCAAAATTGATCATGTATTACATCATATATCATACAATAATCATGCTTAAGTCATCTAATGAACTAGTGCATGAAAATTCCCAAACCAATGGAAGCACCTCCACATTCGGCCAAGACAACCATTTTGGGGAAAAATCATCCAATGCATTTTTCTCAAAATTGATCATGTATTACATCATCTATCATACATATAAGCATACTTTAGCAACAAATTTCACAAAACATGCTTCAATCAATTTTCCCCAAATTAACCCTAATGTATTTCATGCTTAAACATGGCTCTATGATACCATTGTTGGTTTCTATAATTAGTCCCAAAGAAAGAATAAGCCATAGAAATACATATTATACATGCAAAGCTTGAAGCATGGCGGAATCATACTTACTAAGCTTGTGACGAAAATGATGAGAGAAATCCTTGAGTTTCAAGGTGGAAGTTTCGGCCAAGAGCAAAAGAGTGAGAGAAGCTTCAAGTCTTCTTGTATTCCAAGCTCCAAGGTTGTTTCCATATCACCTCCTTGATCTCTTATTGTGCTAGCAAAAAATGGAGAAGATGAAAAAAACATTTTCTGCCCTTGTGTGAAGCTCACGGCTGAGCAAGGAGAGGAGATGGAGAGAGAAGACACTTTTCTGTTTTTTTTCTCTACTTGGTTTTTTCTAAAACCGTGAATAATGAAGAGATTAACCAATTACCAAAATATTTTGGTAAATAAAAAACTCTTCAAAAACCGTGAGAAAGAAAAAGAAAAAGTAGTAATGATGAGATATCATTACCAAAATGAATTTTGATTAAAAAACCCTTCAAAAAACGTGAATTGAAAGGTTTTCCCTCCACAAAAATTCATTAAATGGCATCACTTACTTGCATTGAGAATAGAGACAATGTATCATCCCATAAAGGTGTCTAGATACATCTATCACTAGTCAGTGTCAAGTAATGAGATTTCGCGATGGTGATTTGCGGATCCCACTCGTTTCAAAATACGAATTTTCCGCAAACACTTTCGGGCTCGGTTTCGCTAATTCCGAATTAACGCATTTCCGTCGCGACGTGAATAAATAATTACGCCTATCGAAATTACTATTCACATCGCTAACGAATTATTCTAAATTAATTCGTTTGCCCGAATTAAAATCCGATTTTAATTTCGCGTCGAAATCTAATTTCGTTTAATAATATATCGAATATATTATTTTATCGATTAATTCAAATTAATCGTTCTCTCTCTCCTATAATGTTGATAAAAGGACCCATAGCGTCACTATTTGCACAGATCATTGTGTTGTTGTAGCAAATTAACTATGTGACAAGGAATTGCACTCTCATCATTTGTGATTAGATCATCATAGATATATAAATGAAGAGAGGTCCCTATGATTAGTTCCTGGATTGAGATGATATGAGACAGTATCAGTCCACGAAGGATTAATCATTAAATATCCCTAGCCGTAGTATTATCGAGACTGGACATCGATAATGCGGAATAGGCTAGTATTGCACTTGTGCGCGTTTGTGAGGGCACAACGGCATAGTTCTCATATATATAAGTATTGGATACTTATGCAAGTGCGATAGGAGGTCGTGTTTCACCGATGGTACGGGAAACAGCTTCGCTCTGGATAGACCCCTCGGAATCCCATTGGTATTATGACTATGTGTCTATGGGAGGCCGAAATCAAGGTAGGTGTGTATAGTCTTAACCTGAGACTTACATCGCTAATACTTACGATAATCGATAAACTTTGGTCTTGGTGGTAGGGGGCTTTAACCGGTTCTGTGTACACCACTTCTGGGTTTATCAGAGAGTCGTAGTGTATTGGGTGTGATGTCAAGATGGAAGTGTCACTTCAGTCATTTGGAGATGATGTCACGCAGGATACGGTACTAGTGCTCTTGAGTGTTGCGCAACCAATCGGGATATTGTGACCAGGTCATGTATATCCGATTATAGAGACTATGTTACCAGACATCCGACATGTGTTTCGGACGGGGCAGACACTTATCCAGCCCCAGCCCTAGCACGTGATTATCCGATACTGGGCCAATATACACAATACTACGGTATACTACGCTTGATACAGATCTATATATTCCTGTAAGAATATTTCTGGAGAATTGGGTAGGCATGGCGCTTTGCTAGAAGCCAACCTTGTCTTGTAAATCGATATAAACGTAGTACGAGGTACTTACGTGTTCGGACAGTCCGACGATCGTATTTACTGCCAACATATCCGGAGATCTCATGGGTCGCTTCCTGTGAAGATCACCGATGACGTATGACTCGCACTTTGATTAATCTGGGATTAATTAGAAGAGAGAGATAGAATTAATCTGGGATTAATTCGATGAGAGAGAAAATTAATCTGGGATTATTTGCGGAGATATTTTATCTGGGATAAAATATTAATTATAGAGAGAGAACGATTAATTTGGAATTAATCGATAAAATTAATATATTCGATATATTAATCGAAATTGGATTTCGACGCGGAATTAAAATTAGATTTTAATTCGGGCGAACGAATTAATTTAGAATTAATTCGTTAGCGACGTGAATAGTGAATTCGCTAGGCGTAATCACTTAATTACGACGCGACGAAAATTCGTTAATTTGGAATTAGCGAACCCGAGCCCGAGAGTGATTGCGAGCGCATTCGCATTTCGAATTCGAGCGCGGCACGCAAGTCACATCAAGCGTCAAATCGCTAGTCGCATCAATTGTCAAATCACTTGTCACTTTGAGTGATGTGATGTGACATGACATGTTGTCACTTTATTAAAGTGACTTGATGTGAAAAAGTGATAGATGATTGAAAAAGCATTTTTGCTTTTTGCTTTTGACCTTTTGACTTTGCTTTTTTGAAAGTAAAATGAATTGGTTTAAAAGAATAAAAAGGGTAAATGGCTTTCATTGTTTTTTGGAAAATATTAAAAGCTTTTACACTCTCTCTCTCTCAAGTGTGTGATTCACGTTTTAGGTTTGGAGCCAAAAACTCTTCATCTTTCTCTTCTCCCTAACACACGGCTTTGAGCCAAATTGTTCTTCTCCATTTTGGTCACTTGCGACGCAAAAGAGAAGCAATTGGGAGATGTTTTTGTGCAAAACAAGTGCTAGCACACCTTGAGTTGTATATAGGTGATAGGGAAACGAAATCTTTGAGCATGGAAGCTGAAGCTTTGAGCTTCAATGGTGGTCTCACATGGCCGAACATGGAGGAAGCCAAGATGATCAAAACCGCACAGCCCCACTGTCAAGGAAGCTACTGCCGTGACTTGGAGGGTGCCAAATTCGCACCTTGTTCTTCAAACATCAAAAACCGAATTCAATGTGAGTTGATTCCGCCACCTCCTTTGATGTGTTCATAACTCGTTTTTTATGCATTGTTTGTGATCTTGTGGACTTGATTAAACTCCAACATTGGTATCTAGAGCCATTGATGCATGAAATCCGAAATTAGGGTTCTTGGCAAATTTGGGGCTTTTTGATTTTGGCTTGATTCTGACAAATTGATTGTGTAAGAATGCTTATATATGATCTAATTTGAGATATATGTAATCAATTTGACAAAAAAAATTCATTGGATTGATTTTCCCCAATTTGCAAATTTTGGTCAAAACTTTAATTTGGGTAAACTCGATTTAGGCATGATTTGGTTGAATTGTTTGATGCATTATGCTTGAATGAGGTTGAATTGAAGTTGTGCATGATCAATTTCAAGAAAATTGGATTAGATCAATTTTCCCCAATTCTTAGGTTGAACATGAAACTTTAATTGGGTAAAATGTGTTTAAGCATGTTTTAATTGCATTGGATGTTTAAGTATGCTTAGAACATGTTTAATTGAGATTGTGTGTGATCAATTTCATGAAATTGGATTGGATTCAATTTTCCCCAAATTGGAGGCTTGGCCGAAAATTGGAAGAACCTAATGTCTTGGTAATTTTGTTTTGTTTGATCATTGGATGACTTAAAACAATTGGTTAATGTTGTTTTGAAGTTCAATTGGATTGAATTTTGATTTGGAACATTTTTCCCTTTTAAAGTGGCTTGGCCGATTTAAAGAACATGAAATTCTTTGTGATTTTGTTGTTTTAATTCATTGGATGAATTATATTGATTTGGGAAATTATGATTGTGGACTCAATTGGATTGATTGAAACCGAATCGAATTGAAAAACCCCTAATTGCCGAGACTTGAAAGCATGTTAATTGGGTTTGATTTTAATTGAATTGTGTTGGACACTATTTGGTTGTTAAAGTGCATGATTAATTAGGCTAATTGATATTTAGAAATGTTAATTGGGTAATTGATTGTGTATTACACTTAGGTTAATTAATTGTGAAATTTGGAATTTTATAAGTTAATTAATTTGGGCTTGATTTGGAAATTGGGCTTGTTGGGTTGTAATTGGGCTTTTGGGCTTTGTTGTAACAAAGTTGGGTTTAGGCAAAATTGGTTGGATCCAATTAGGCCCAAAACCGAATCCAAAAGGTCCAATTATGACTTAATGGACCTTAATTATTTAATTGGGCCTAATGGGCCAAAATTAATTTAAAGGCTTATGGGGTAACTCCCGGATTGGATTTTGGTTGTTCGGTTTGACCCGAGTTGACCAAAAGTCCACGCCTATAGAAATTAATTAAAAGCCCATTGGACTTTAATTAAATAAAACATTAGATGTTAATCGGGCTTTGAGACCCGTTGCGATTAAATTTGGAATTTAAGTCGTAAAGGTTCGTTAATAAAAGTGTAATATTTAATTTGGAATTAAATAATGAATTAGAATTAAATACGTATTAAATTGGATTTAATTATGTAATTTAATTTAATTCGTAGAAATTGTACTTTGAGTACGTGTTTGCAATACGAGTTTGACTCGAACAAAAATCAAATCTTTGTTTGAACATTGGATGATCACTAATAATCAAGATTAATTAATTTGATTGATTGATTGATAACATGCTTGTATGAATACATGGTTGTGATGTTTGAATAATGTATATCGGATGGATATTAGTCGGGTTGGGCGATTTTGGAAATTGTAATAAATTTGATTTATTAAATTGGACCTGCGTGTCCAGCCTTATCTCCTATTTCTTTGTATTCTCTTCTCACCTATTCCCCTCCATGTAAAAGAGGTTTCTTTAGAAGTGTAGTGTAACGGGTAGAAGTAATACAAGTGCTAGCGGGAGAGAGAAAGTGAGAGATTTGATCTAGGATCAATGTAAAATATCCATCCGCATATCATTATTATTTTATTTCATACTCGCTTTATTATGTGTTTAGAATGCATGCTTAAGGGTGTATGATGATGAGACCTTAACAAAGATAATTAAATTGGTAGCCAATTTGCACGCGAAAAACCCTCGTTAAATATCATGCGTTTTTCCTTCCATTGAGTGATTCTTACTCAAGATCCGAGATTGGCAGGGGTTGTTGGCCAAAGTCAAGCCCTTGTCCATCAAAGATGTGTTTTAATCACGAGGCTTTGTTCCATATCGGTGTCGTGTCCAAGTTGTGGTTTGTTGGCCAAAGTCAAGACCACTTCTTGTCCATTGACATTGATTACGAAGCTTCCATGTCAATGGGTCCGCGCTTGACTGGAATCATTAGGTTTGTTGTGCCAAAGCCAAGGCCTAGTTGATTCAGAGAAAAAGGTTAGGTATAACATTCGATGTATAGGCATATATAAGATATATGTTTGGGACTTGGATGTCCACCTACGGATCTAGGAGTTGGATGAGATCCAATTGATCTTCGAGATCTACCTAGTTAATTATCATACAATTTGTTGGCCAAAGTCAAGATTGTGTGATATTTAACGGGATCCTAGCCCACTAGGAAACACGGTTTCCCGAGTACTCGACAGAGGGTTAGAGGCTCGACGAAAAATAGTGGGAGGCAAGTATTGAATTTGCAACATTCGTTCGAATACTCGCTAAACACGCTCATTTTATTTTATTTCGTCATTAGATTAAATGTTAGTTAGACTAATATTTAAATTGTTGTTTTGAATAAACAGTTGGACTGTATTATACTTGATTATATATAATTGGATTATATTAATCAATATATTTGAATTAATTAATTTCAGTTTACAGTTGATTTTATAATTGGATTATAGTAATCAATGTAATTGAGGTTAATTAATTTGGATTATATTTGATTATATAGTTGGACTATTATAATCATTATAATATATAAAGTACCACTAATCGTTGATTAAATAGTTGGACTATTGTAATCAAGATAAAATTGAAAAGTTGGATATTTAAAATATAATCTAGGATTAAAATGTTTTAAATGATTTAATTTTCAAATTGGGAATAAATAATAGGTTACTTTATTTGATAAAATAACTTATTATACCTTAAGCCCAAAATTAAGCAAATAGTAGAGCATAAAATCTTTGGAAGATTTATGTGATGATGACTTTAATGCTTAATTTAATATACTTGTCATAAATCTAATTTTTGGATTTAAGAAGTATTAAAATTGCAATTTATAATTCTTGGAGAATTAATTGACTATTCATGTAAAGTCAAAGTTTGCAATTGGGCATGTAGCACGAGGTGCACATCCTTCAATATTCTAAAAACCCAAGGCTTGGCCTAAGGTTCCTAAAATATTGAAAAGGATAATTGACATATCCCAAAGTGACTACCATTTGGATATGGAAGACACGAAGGAATTAAAGAAAGGGCGAGGCTCTAACTTTAAATATATTTGTCTTAGTTATGTTCACAGCTAGTATTGAAATTAGATTTTAAATACTTAGTGTGGTACATAAATATATGTATTGATATTCAGAATCTGCTTTGAGCAGGATACTGACTTCAAGCTGAGATTCCTCTGCGAATCGGAAACGGGACGAAAGTCGCTGTTTCGACCGTAGATACCTAAGTTTAGGAACTAACCTGGGGTGTGTACTTAAATTAGGAACTGTTATAATGTAACTAGTTTGACTAGAGACATTATCTCTTTATCAGTGTTTAACCCACTGCGGGTGAACCTTTATATTCTAAAACACTAAAGTGTTTTATTATATAAAGATGATACTGAGATAAATACATTAGATGTAAATAACAGAATTTATATTTTGAATATAATAAAATCTCAAACATATAAATGACAAATAAATAGCTCAAATTGATTTGATCAATAGAGACTTATTTATGGCATTGTTGTCTAGGACACAATTAAACGAGACACGTCAGTTAGACGGTGTGTCCGAACCAAAAACCGAATTTTGTTGGACATGATAAGGTTTATCACGAGTCGCTCTGAGCTATCATTTCCTTCAAACAGGATATGTATTAACAGTGCAAAACTTATTTAGAATAAGGTTCCATATTAATCTGTTTGACAGATATCATATAGGATGTGAACAGGAAAGAAACGGGTTTCTCATTCCTGATAATTTGGGTATGCCAGGCATAAAGTTTGGATGATACCAAACTAAGACCCAAATTGGATTAGTGCCAATATAGGTTATCCTAAGGGAAACCATAAGTATAGTACTTATAAATCTCACATGAGAACAATGTGATTGTTGCTCACCATGCGGTTTTTCCTGAGAGGAATACCGATATGCAGTGGTCAGTGGGAGGATAGTGATACTCGATGAAAATCGGAGTAATACTACTGTTCTAGGCACAAGTCCGTAATGGAACACAAATAGTTCATCAATGATGAATCTATACCATTAATCTTCAAATACACAAGAAACCGCGTAGATCAGAGAGAGTCAGAAAACAACCTGGGGTATGGGTTTCTGATCTCACCTCATAAAGATTTAATCTTTTAAGGTACACCAACTGATTACGTATGAGGTAGTGATACCAGGTATCGACTCCCTATTATGGCAAAGTGCCATGAATCGAAAATGGATTCCATGTTTAACAACTATTTTGGATACTAGTTGTTGTACCACGAGGCATTGTGCCTATGGTACATTAAACGTCTTCAAGGAAGACATACATGGTAGGCAACATACCAACGTACAAAGCTGGGCTTTTGACGGAAAGGTATCGTTATCAACATTGTGTTAATAACGGTTCAACCTTTTACCTGTTGCCATGGTAAATCCATTTTGAAGATGCTTGTTGATAACTGTATATTTCATTTGTGAAATAGTCAGTTCAAATCAAAATCGCTTTCCTGAAAAGGAAACCTTTTGGAGAATGTTTACAACATTCTGACGATTTTGTATAACCGACAAACAAGGTTTGCGGTTATTCGATCCATGTTTGGATTGAAGCAAGCATGGGGTTCTTGGAACTGACGTTTTGAAATAATCATAATAGTTTATGATTTGACTCAAAACGAAATAATTCTTGTGTATATAAGGAGGTTAGTGGGAGAGGGCACTGACAATGAAATTCCCATAAAACAATCGGTGAAAGCTTGGCTTTCATAAGAAATTCTCCGTAGAATTCTGGGGAGTAACAACCTTTATTCAAGGAATAAAGATCTACTGGCTAGATTTGGAGTTGGTAACACTCTCTGAGAAATTGTACATTTAAAATGTACTTGTATTGGTGTCTCATACGCTTTGAGCATATGGAGTCACAATCGGGTCAATCCAAGTGATAGTCACTGGATTGAAGATTAAGAACATCTGTTAGTATCTGAGAGAACTAAAGATGTTGTCTTAAACTATGGAGATGGAGAACTTGAAGTGACTGGGATCACTGCTGCAAGTTTCCAAAACCGGTAAATACTGCGGTACTATAAAGTTTGAACACTGGGACAGTGAGCTGGAAATCTTCCGAGCAAGATAACTGTTGCCGAATAAACAACAAATGCGGATTATTGCTGCAGCATGAGGCAGCAATAGAAGCCATTTGGATCGATAATAAATCTAATTAGATTAGATATAGTTCTGTTAGCAGCTGAGCTAGGCGTCAGCACAGGCTAAAGAATTAAAGGTCTCATCGACGATCCAGATATATACTTCTATATCATCTGATTCGTTCGGATCATACATCGTGGCGATGTGATGATCGTGTAAATCGCGTCAGACGATAATTAAGCAAATCCGCTGACGAAAACCTTTCCTCAGCAATTTGAGCGAACCGTACATAGTTCGGGTGTTGGACACTTGAGTGACTGGCTATGTGCCAAGTGGGAGATTGTTGGATAAAATGACCCATAGCGTCACTATTTGCACAGATCATTGTGTTGTTGTAGCAAATTAACTATGTGACAAGGAAATTGCACTCTCATCATTTGTGATTAGATCACCATAGATATATAAATGAGAGAGGTCCCTATGATTAGTTCCTGGATTGAGATGATATGAGACAGTATCAGTCCACGAAGGATTAATCATTAAATATCCCTAGCCGTAGTATTCGAGACTGGACATCGATAATGCGGAATAGGCTAGTATTGCACTTGTGCGCGTTGTGAGGGCACAACGGCATAGTTCTCATATATATAAGTATTGGATACTTATGCAAGTGCGATAGGAGGTCGTGTTTCACCGATGGTACGGGAAACAGCTTCGCTCTGGATAGACCCCTCGGAATCCCATTGGTATTATGACTATGTGTCTATGGGAGGCCGAAATCAAGGTAGGTGTGTATAGTCTTAACCTGAGACTTACATCGCTAATACTTACGATAATCGATAAACTTTGGTCTTGGTGGTAGGGGGCTTTAACCGGTTCTGTGTACACCACTTCTGGGTTTATCAGAGAGTCGTAGTGTATTGGGTGTGATGTCAAGATGGAAGTGTCACTTCAGTCATTTGGAGATGATGTCACGCAGGATACGGTACTAGTGCTCTTGAGTGTTGCGCAACCAATCGGGATATTGTGACCAGGTCATGTATATCCGATTATAGAGACTATGTTACCAGACATCCGACATGTGTTCGGACGGGGCAGACACTTATCCAGCCCCAGCCCTAGCACGTGATTATCCGATACTGGGCCAATATACACAATACTACGGTATACTACGCTTGATACAGATCTATATATTCCTGTAAGAATATTTCTGGAGAATTGGGTAGGCATGGCGCTTTGCTAGAAGCCAACCTTGTCTTGTAAATCGATATAAACGTAGTACGAGGTACTTACGTGTTCGGACAGTCCGACGATCGTATTTACTGCCAACATATCCGGAGATCTCATGGGTCGCTTCCTGAAGATTCACCGATGACGTATGACTCGCACTTTGATTAATCTGGGATTAATTAGAAGAGAGATAGAATTAATCTGGGATTAATTCGATGAGAGAGAAAATTAATCTGGGATTATTTGCGGAGATATTTTATCTGGGATAAAATATTAATTAAGAGAGAGAACGATTAATTTGGAATTAATCGATAAAATTAATATATTCGATATATTAATCGAAATTGGATTTCGACGCGGAATTAAAATTAGATTTTAATTCGGGCGAACGAATTAATTTAGAATTAATTCGTTAGCGACGTGAATAGTGAATTCGCTAGGCGTAATCATTTAATTACGACGCGACGGAAAATTCGTTAATTTGGAATTAGCGAACCGAGCCCGAGAGTGATTGCGAGCGCATTCGCATTTCGAATTCGAGCGCGGCACGCAAGTCACATCAAGCGTCAAATCGCTAGTCGCATCAATGTCAAATCAATTGTCACTTTGAGTGATGTGATGTGACATGACATGTTGTCACTTTATTAAAGTGACTTGATGTGAAAAAGTGATAGATGATTGAAAAAGCATTTTTGCTTTTTGCTTTTGACCTTTTGACTTTGATTTTTGAAAGTAAAAATGAATTGTTTAAAAGAAATAAAAAAGTGGTAAATGGCTTTAATTGTTTTTTGGAAAATATTAAAAGCTTTACACTTTCTCTCTCTCAATTGTGTGATTCCGTTTTAGGCTTTGGAGCCAAAAAATCTTCATCTTTCTCTTCTCCCCTAACACACGGCTTGAGCAAAATTGTTCTTCTCCTTTTGGTCACTGCCGACGCAAAAGAGAAGCAATTGGGAGATGTTTTTGTCTGCAAAACAGAAGTGCTAGCACACCTTGAGTTGTATATAGGTGATAGGAAACGAAATCTTTGAGCATGGAAGCTTGAAGCTTGAGCTTCAATGGAGGTCTCACATGGCCGACATGGAGGAAGCCAAGATGATCAAAACCGCCAGCCCCACTGTCAAGGAAGCTACGCCGTGACTTGGAGGGTGCCAAAATCGCACCTTGTTCTTCAACATCAAAAACCGAATTCAATGTGAGTTGATTCCGCCACCTCCTTTGATGTGTTCATAACTCGTTTTTTATGCATTGTTTGTGATCTTTTGACTTGATTAAACTCCAACAAATAAGGCATTTATTCCAAGATAAAGTTTCTCCGTAATTAATCCAAGATTATTAAAGTTCGAATCATACATACTAGGTGACCTCTTCAGGGGAAGGCGACCAAGAGATCTCCAGATATGTTGGCAGTAAATACGGTCTCGGATAATCCAAAACACGTACGTACCTCGTACTACGTTTTTACCGATTTACAAGACAAGGTTGGCTCTCTAGCAAAGCGCCATGCCTACCCAATTCTCCAGAAATATTCTTATTGGAATATTAGATCTTTATCAAGCGTAGTATACCGTAGTATCGCGTTACATCGATCCAGTATCAGACGATCACATGTTAGGCCTGGGGCTGGAAATGTGTCTGCCCCGTACGAAACATATATCGGATATCAAACAACTAGTCTCTTTAAATCGGACAATCCTGACCTGGTCATATTGTCCCGACGGTTTGCAACCTTTTATAGAGAACTAGTTCTGTATCCTGCGTGATTTCATCATCTCCATATGTCTGAAGTGATACTTCCATCTTGACATCACATCCAGTACACTACGATTCTCGATAAACCCAGAAGAGGCGTTACACAGAACCGGTAAATCCCCGAACCACCAAAACCAAAGTTTACCGATTGTCGCAAGTACTAGCGATGCAAGTCTCAGGTTAAGACCATTACACCTACCCTGATGCGGCCTCTCATAGACACGCAGACATACTACCAATGGGATTCCGCGGGGTCTGTCCAGAGCGAAGCTGTTTTCTGTACCATCGGCAAAACACAACCTCCTATCGCACCGCATAAGTATCCAATACTTAAATATATGAGAACTATGCCGTTGTGCCATCACAACCGCACAAGTGCAATACTAGTCTATTCCGTATTATCGATGTCCGATCTCGATAATACTCCGACTAGGGATATTTAATGATTAAACCTTTTATATTGATACTGTCTCATATCATCTCAATACGGAACTAATCATATGGACTTTTGCCATTAATATATCAAAGTAAATAATTTTACAAAACGGCAAAAGGCAATTTCATTATCACATAGTTAATTTTGTACAATAATACAATATCATTTACAAAACAGTGACGCTATGGGTCATAATGTCTAACAGATTGTGGATTTAATTTGATTGAAACCGAATCAGACTATTAAATCCCTAAAATGCCGAGACAAAGAAAGCATGGAAAATGATTGATTTTTTGATTAAAATGTGTTAGGCATGTTTTGATGTTAATGAGCATAATTAATTGTACAAATTTTTGTTTTGGAAATGTTAATTTGGTTAATTAATTATTGCATACACTTTGGTTAATTAAGTTATAAAATTTGGAATTTGATAATTTAATTAATTGGGCTTATTTTGGAATTGGGCCTTAAAGGTTGTAATTGGGCTTAATGGGCTTGGTTGTACCAAGATTGGCTTTACCCTAAATGGTTGGATCCAATTGGGCCCAAAACCATATCCATAAAGTCCAATTATGACTTAATGGACCTTTAATTTTAATTGGGCCTAATGGGCCAAAATTGGTTTCTTGGCAATAAGGGCGATTCCTTAAATGGGCTTTGGTATTTGGGTTTGACCCATATTGACCAAAATACCATGCCTTAGAAATTAATTAAAAGCCCATTGGACTTTAAATTAAATTGACATTGGATGTTAATCGGGTTTTGAGACCCGTAACGATTAGATTTAGAATCTAAGTCGTAAAGGTTCGTTGATAAAGTGTAATATTTAATTTGGAATGAAATATAGAATTAGTATTAAATACAAATTAAATTGGATTTAATGTTGTAGTTTATTTAATTCAAGAATTCGTACTTTGAGTACTTATTCGCAAAACGAGTCGGACTCGCGCAAAATCAAATCGTTGTTTGAACATTGGATGGTCATTAATATTCAGATTAATTAATTGGATTAGATTGATTGATAACATGCTTGTGTGAATACATGGTTACGATGTATGAATAATGTATATCGGATGTATATTAGATGGGTGAGGGCAATTTTGGAATTATTATAATGAATTTAGAATTTATTAATTGGACCTGCGTGTCCAGCCTATTACCTCCTTACTATGTGTATTTCTCTTCTCACATATTCCTCTCAATGTAAATGAGGTTTCTTTAGAAGTGTTATGTAATCGGGTAGAAGTAATACTTGTGCTAGTGGGAGAGAGGAAATAGAGTGATTTATTCTAGGAACAATGTGTTAAGTATCCATCCGCATATCATTATTATATTTATTTATATGTGCCTTATTATGTGTTTAGAATACATGTTTAAGGGTGTATGATGATGAGACTTTAACAAAGATAATTAATTGGTTGCCAATTGCACGCGAAAAACCCTCAACATCATATTAAGTGTTTTCCCTTCCATTGAGTGATTCTTACTCAAGATCCAAGACTGGCATTGGTTTGTTGGCCAAAGTCAAGACCTTTGTCCGTCGAGGATGTGTTTGAATTATGAAGCTTTGTTCCATATTGGTGTCTTGTCCAAGTTGTGATTTGTTGGCCAAAGTCAAGATCACTTCTTCTCCATCGACATTGATTACGAAGCTTTCCAAGGTCAATGGGTTCCGCTTAACTGGGATCACTAAGTTTGTTGTGCCAAACCAAGGCTTAGTTGATTCAGAGGAAAAAGGTTAGGCAATATATTGGATATATTGGCATATATAAGATATATATTTCGGACTTGGATGTCCACCTACTGGATCTAGGAATTGGATGAGATCCAATTGATCTTAGAGATCTACCTAGTTAATTATCATACAATTTGTTGGCCAAAGTCAAGATTGTGTTTATTTAACGGGATCCTAGCCCACTAGGAAACAAGGTTTCGCAAGTACTCCACAGAGGGTTAGAGGCTCGCCGAAAAATAGTGGGAGGCAAGTATTAAATTTGCAATATTCGTTTAGTTACTTGCCATACGCGCTCATTTCAAATTATTCGTCAAATAAATTATATATTAGTTGGACTAATATTTAATGTTGTTTTAATTAACAGTTGGACTGTATTCAAACTATTTCATTATAGTTGATTATATAATTGGATTAAAGTAATCAATATATTTGAATTAACCATTTCAATTAATAGTTGATTTTATTATTGGATTATAGTAATCAATATAATTGAATTTAACCAATTAAATTATAGTTGATTATATAGTTGGACTATAGTAATCATTATAATAATAGTACCTAAAATCGTTGATTAAATAGTTGGACTATTAGAATCAAGATAATTGAAAGATTAGTGTTTAAAACATAATCCTGGGTGAAAATGTATTTAAACACTTTAATTTTCAAATTGGGAATAAAACTTCAGGATAGTCCTGAAACTAAGAAGTTACTTTATTTGATAAAATAATATCTTAGCCTAAGCCCGGAGTTGAGCAAATAAGTAGAACATGATATTTGGAATAATCATGTGATGATAACTTTAGTGCTTAATCCTAATGCTTGCCAAATAGACTCCTTAATTTCTTAATCAGAACTAAGGATTAGATCCTTATAGTATGATAATGAAATTGAAGGATCTTCATAGATCTATTCTTAGATCTTAGAAGTACTAAATTGCAATAGTAAACTCTTGGAGAGTTAATGGCTATACTCAATGAGACAAAGCCAAAGTTTTGCAATAAGGCAAGAAGCGCAAAGCGCACCTTACTTTGACATTCTAGAAGGCCAAGGGTTGGCCAAAGGCTTCTGGTGTGTGGAAAAATGGGGCAAAGGCAAAGTTCATTAGAATCTTCTGGGAAGATAAAGACATATCCCAAAATGTCTGCCTAAATTGTGGCAAAGGGGGACACGAAGCGTGACTGCTGTATAGACAAGGCAGACATAAAGGAATTGAAGAGGGGCAAGGCTCGGCTTCAAATATGTTTGTATAAACTGTTCACTACTAGTATTAAAATTGGATTTTAGATACTGGATGTGGTACATAAATATGTACTGAGTGTGCAGAATCTGCTGATGAGCAGGATACTGACTTCAGTGAGATTAATCTGCGAATCGGAAACGGGACGAGAGTCACTGTTTTGACCTTAGAGACCTAAGTTTAGGAACCTACCCTTCTTGGTGTATATTAAATTAGGAAACTATAGATGTAACTAGTTTGACTAGATACATTATCTCTATATCAGGGTTTAATCCGTTGCGGATATACCTTTATATTCTAGACACTAAAGTGTTTTATTTTATAAAGATGATATTGAGTTAAACACATTAGATGTGAATAACAGTATTTATATTTTGAATATAAATAAAAAATCTCAAACGTAAACATGACAAACAAATAGCTCAAACTGAATTAATCAGTTGAGACTTATTTGTGGCATTGTTGTCTGGGACACAATTAACAAGACTCGTATATCCACACTTTCGAAGAGTGGGGTACTAGGACAAATTTGATTCTAATCAAATAAAGTCTAATGAATCTAGTTTATTAGGAAAAGTGCCTAAAACACCTTTTACTTGGTAAAAGTGCAAGTGCCATCGATCTGTTAGCCCTGTTCATAGTGACGTAAGTGGGCCCATCTAGCTAGGCTAGAGGTGGATATGAATATTTCGTGACCTTTATGGATGTGCATCGCGTTATGGTTATGTGTTATTTTGCAAACACAAATCAGAAAAATTTTAGAGTTTCGATACGAAATAGACACATAGATCGCTAAAGATTAAAACCGTCACGGTTAGACCATGATGGAAATACTTAAGCAATAAGTTTCTCATATACTTGAAAGAGTATAGTATTCTTTCAATGAGGACTCCTCCCGGAACACGTCAGTTTGACGATGTGTCGGAATGAGAAGAACCAATTTTGTTGGACATGATAAGGTAATCATGAGTCGCTCTGGCTACCATTTCTTCAACAGATACGCATAAACAGTGCATAACTTATTTTGAATAAGGTTCCATAAAAATCTGTTTGACAGACTTCATATTAGATATGAACAGGAAGAAACCGGGTTTTCTCATTCCTAAAGATTTGGGTATGCTAGGCATATTTTTGGATGATACCAAACTAAAACCCAAATTGGATAAGTGCCTAAGTTGTAGGTTATCCTGGGGTAACCAAAGTATAATACTTATACAACTCACAATAGAACAATGTAATTGTTGCTCGCCATGCGGTTTTCCTAAGAGGAATACCTATATGCAGTGGTGAGTGGGAAGAAAGTAAAACTCGATGAAAATCGGATTAATACTATTCCAGGCACCGATTTCTAATGGAACACAAAAAGTTCTCAAGGATGAAAACTATACCAAATTCTCCGAATACACAAGAACCGCGTAAGTCGGAGAGAGATAGAAAACACCTGGTGTATGAGTTTCTGATCTCAACCTCGTAAAGATGTCAATCTTATGAGGAACACGAACTGACTACGTATAAGGAAATGATACAAGGTATCGACTCCCTATTATGGCAAAGTGCCATGAAGTCCTAAAGGATTCCATTATACCAACTATGTTTGGATACTAGTTGATGTACGCAAGACATTGGCCTATTGGTACTATATAAGTCTTCAAGCCAGACAAACATGGAAGGCAAAAATACCAACGTACTAAGTTGGTCTGTAGCGAAAAGGTATCGTTATCAACATTGTGTCGATTACGACGAAACCTTTTACCTGTTGCCACGGTTAAATCCATTGGATAATTCTTGCTGATGCTGCATGTTTCATTTATGAAATAGGCAGCTGGCTGAATGCCAAAATCACTTTCCTTAACGGAACGGAAACCTTTGGAGGATGTTTAAACATCCTGACAGTTTTTTCATACCAAAACTAGCAAACAAGGTTTGCAGGTTAATTCGATCCATGGGTGGATTGAAGAAAGACAGCGTTCTTGGAATATCATTTTGATGTAATCATAATGGTGTATGATTTAATTCAAAACGAAATGAATCTTGTGTATATAAGAAGGTTATTGGGAGCGCACTGACAATGAAGTCCTAAGTAATAATGACATCTCGTTTTTTGAAATGATATTCCCATAATACAATCGGCGAAAGGTTGGCTTTCGAGAAATTCTCCGTAGAATTCTGGGAGAAACAACCTTTATTCTAGGAATAAAGATCTATGGGTAAATTTAAAGTTGTTAATACTCTCCGATAACTCGTACATTGAATAAATGTACGCGACCTGATGTCTCATATGCTTTGAGCATATGGAGTCACAATCAGGCCAATCCAAGTGATAGTCAGGATTGATGTTAAGAACATCCTTTAATATCTTAGAGAACTAATGATGCTGTCTTAGACTATAGAGAATGAGAACTTGAAGTGACTGGGTTCATTGCTGCAAGTTTCCTAACCGATAAAAACGACTATAATTCGTAACAACGTACTATAAAGTTTGAATAACGGAATAGTAAGCTGAAAATCTTCTATGCAAGATACTGTTACTGAATATAAAAACACAAGCGGGTTATTGCTGCAGCTGAGGCAGCATAGAAGCCATTTGGGTGATAATAATCCTAATCATATTAGAAATAGTTCTATTAGTAGCTGAGCTAGGCTACATCGCAGGCTAAAGAATTAATGGTCTCATCAACGATCCAGATATATACTTCACTATTCATCTGATTCGTTCAGATCATACACCATGGCGATGTGAGATCGTATAAATTGCATCAGATAATAATCATACAAATCCGCTGACGAAAGCTTTTTTAAGCAGACGTTTGAGCGAACCGTACATAGTTCGGATATAGGAAACTTGAGTGATTGGCTCTAGGCCAATTGGGAGATTGTTGGACAGTTATGACCCATAGCATCACCATTTGTACAGATCATGGTGTTGTTGTACAAATAACTATGTGACAAAGGAAATTGCTCTTTTATCATTTGTGATTAGATAACCAAGATGTATAAATGATAGAAGGTCCATATGATTATTTCCGGATTGAGATGATATGAGACAGTATCAATCCATGAAGGCTTAATCATTAAATATCCTAGTCAGAGTATTATCGAGATTGGACATCGATAATGCGAAAAGACTTTTATTACACTTGGCGCGTTGTGAGGGCATAACAACATAGTTCTCATATATTTGGGTATATGATACTCATGCAAGTGTAATAGGAGGTTGTGTTTACCAATGGTACGGAAACAGCTTTGCTCTAGATAGACCCCTCAGAATTCCATTGGTAGTATGACTATGTTTCTATGGAAGTCCGAATCAGGGTATGTGTATTTGGTCTTAACCTGAGACTGGACCGCTAATACTTGCGACAATCAATATACTTTGGTTTTGGTCGTCCAGGGCTTTAACAGGTTCAGTGTATGCCTCTTCTGGGTATATTGAGAATCGTAGTGTATTGGGTGTGATGTCGAGATGGAAGTATCACTCCAGTCATAGTGGAGATGATGATCACGTAGGATACGGAACTGGTTCTCTTATGTACTACAGTCATCGGGATATATGACTAGGTCATGATTATCCGATAATAGAGACTAGTTACCAGAGATCTGATATGTGCTTCGTACGGGACAGACACAATTCCAGCCCCAGGCCTTGCACGTGACATCCGATACTGGATCGATATACGCAATACTACGTATACTACGCCTGATATAGATCACATATTCCAGTAAGAATATTTCTGGAGAATTGGGTAGGCATGATGATTTGCTAGAAGCCAACCATGTCTTGTAAATTGGTATAAACGTAGTACTAGTTAAGTACGTGTTCAGATAGTCCGACGACCGTATTTACTACCAACATATCCGGGGATCTCATGGGTCGCTTCTTGAAGATTCACCGATGACGTATGACTCGCACTTTATTAATAAGGGATTAATTAGATGAGAGAGAAAGTTAAAGTTAATCTGGGATAATTACAGAGATATATTATCTGGGATAAAATATTTATTTAAAGAGAGAGAACGATTAATTTGGAATTAATCGATAAAATAATATATTCGATATATTATACGAAATTGGATTTCGACGCGGAATTGAAATTGGATTTTAAATCGGGAGAACGAGTTAATTTAGAATTAATTCATTAGCGACGTGAATAGTACATTTGCTAGGCATAATTATTTAATTACGTCGCAATGGAAAATTCGTTAATTTGGAATTAGCGAACCCGAGCCCGGGAGTGTTTGCGGGCGCACTCGCATTGGGAATGAAGTGCGGCCCACAAGTCACATCAAGCATCAAATCATTAGTTACATCAAGCGTCAAATCACTTGTCACTTTGAGTAATGTGATAATTTGTCACTTGATTGAGTGATGGTAGTGGTTGTTGGCATTATTGCCATTTGCCTTTTTGAAAGTAAAATTATTTGTTTGATTTTTTGAAAATCAATTACCAATTTAGAACAACCAATACACTTCTATTATTTCTCTTCTCTCCTCTCACGCCCAAAAGGGCTGTTTTCTTCTTCTGTTTTTTGCCCACTGCCGAGAACAAAGGAGAAGCAACAAGGTGATAGGGAACCGCACCCGTGAGGATGGAATCACAACTCAAAGGTTGGAGCTTGAAGACTTCCATAGCCGAATTTTTAGAGCTCAAAATCATGCCAATGTCGTGAGCCACCTTGGACTTAAAGCTTGAAGATTTTGTTGTTCCTCGCATCGCCTCAACCGATCGTTGTAAGTATGATTCCGCCATACTTTTACGAGTATTCACATGTTGTTCATTGCTTAAAATGATCCTTGGGACCTTAGGAAACCCAACAGTTTGTTTATTTACAGCTTTCAGTAATTAATTTCTGCTTTTCACACTTTCTTTTCTTTACTTTTCAGTTTTTACTTTCCGGAATTTACTTTTACGCACAATACTTTTCTTTCTTAATTTTCAGTAATTAAGAGGTATCTCCCCTTTGCTGGGGTAAAAGGTAAAACTTTTATTACTAATATTTAGATCAATCTCCCTTAATTATAATATATAAACTAGTTAAAACCTGACTTAACGAGGATACCACCATATTGGTCGTTAGTAATTATTTAAATTGGTTTTAACCTAACTAAATTGGATACCGCCTGATTGGTCGGTTGTTAATTAATTATTAATTTGACTTAATCTGGATAACGCATATATGGCTGGTTGGTAATTATCATGCAAAGTTAATATATTATATTAAGGGAGATATCTAAAATAGAAGTAATAAAAGTGGATCATTTACCTCAGCATTTTCTTTTATTATACTTTTACTTTATTTACTTTTCAGCAATTTACTTTCAGCATTTACTTTTCAGCAATTTACTTTCAGAAATTTACTTTCAGCATTTACTTTTCAGTAATTTACTTTCAACATTTACTTTCAGCATTTAATTTTCAGTATTTAATTTCAGCATTTACTTTCCGTCATTTACTTTTCAGCAATTTACTTTTGAGCATTTTACTTTATGTCTTTTATTTTATTTAAGTTTTTACTAACCCTAGTTATGTGTCGTAACTAAGTTAGTTATCTGGGGTTGTGATAAATTCTAATATCACCGATTTATAATGGGTTATTTTATAGTTTGGGTAATTTAAAGGTTTACTTATTAAGTCTTAAGCTTAATGCGTCTTGTTAATTGGCCACTAATAAGATTGATCTGGTAAATCTAAAATAAACTTGACAAGGAATTTTAGGTTTCGGCCTTAGACTTAATAGCCCACGATCTTCCTTGAGGATAGATAACCCTTTAATAGATTTCCTTATAGGATAGACATATACCTGTCGGGCGGGGGTAGCCATAATTGGAACTTAAACTTAATGAATCCAGGTAATTTGGTTGACATAGACATATGGTTCAATTGGGTTATACTGGGTATTGCGTCTGACCATCGACAGAGGCTTTCGCATAATTTAGTGTTCCAAGTTAGTAAACCGATATATTACACAAAAATGAAATAACCACTTCATCTTTAAAATGATATTGGAAGATTCACAACCCTAGATAGTTTCCTAATATTGAATTTTCTTAAACCTACTTTCGCGTAATTTTATTTACTTGTTTTTAAATTCAAAATCATCACCATTTCAAATCAATCAATCAACCTATTAGATACTAGTAATCATTTGACCTCATAAAATTAATAGATTAGGTATTAAGTCCTCGTGGGATCGATACTTTTAATACTACTTGAACGATATGTGCGCTTTTGTTATACGCGTGTGATTACGCACTGGTCAGTAATATATCGGTTTATTAACCTGGAACGGAAATTATGCAAAAGCCTCTGTCAATGGTCAGATGCAAACACCCAAAGTAATCCAATTAATCATATGTCTATGTTAACCAAATTACCTGAATTCATTAAGATTGAGTTCCAATTATGGCTACCCCCGCCTGACAGGTATATGTCTATCTTGGAAGGAAATCTACCTAAGGATCACCATGCCCCAAGGTGAGATCTTGAGCTATTGAGTCTAAGGCTGAAACCTAAAATTCCATCGTCAAGTTTATTTTAAGTTTACCAGATTAATCTTATTAATGGCCAGTTAACAAGAAGCATTAAACTTAAGAATCAATAAATAAACCTTTATATTACCCAAAACATAAAATTACCATGTGGGAGCAAAGCGGGGTTTACCGTTATGCCTATGATGTTCGGCGACCACGACTCTGTGGGCTCGCAGCCCGTTAAGAGTACAGATTAGCCTGCATGGGACTAAACCATAGAATGAAGGAGCCACTACCCAGTGTGAACTGGGAAATATTTAAAGCCGCACTCACTCCTCAAACCGTTGGGTTCAGAATGGTCCCTTACTTATGCCTGTGTAATGTGCGGGTTCACACAATGGTATAGTCAAGTCTTAATGCATTCATGCATAAAAATTGGATAAAAAAATGTAATAACATACCCAACCAAAATAATAATCACAATAACGTGATTCCAAAAGCATATTAAATTAAGAAATACGAGATACGAGAATGAAAATTATAATAAACAACCAAAAACAGGAAAAACGTCAATAATAAACAGTCGTGCTTGATGGGCTAT
>SKCR01007006.1:0-24795 GCA_019454045.1 Zanthoxylum bungeanum
CATTTTACTAGAACTTAGTTCGTAGCTAGTAGAATAGAGTAGTCAAATCACATCTTATACTTTTTTCAGAATTAGCATAGAGAATTGATGAGCATTCAGAGAGTGCAATATGCCTTTTCTCATAGGGAGAGAGATTTGAATATCCACAATTTCCAACCATCCAGAGAAAGCATAGAGAAAGCAATTCTTCCTGTTATCTGGAATTTATAGAGGAGTCAAACATGCCGTTTCTATGGATATAATGATTCTTTAAAAAAAACGTTAGGCGCTAGGCGTACAGTGGGGGAGTGCGTAGGGCTTCTAGGTGGTGCTAAGCAGTTTTATGAGGCCAATTAGGGTTAGATTATTGTGATTTGAGATCAATTAGGTTTAGGGTTTGGCAAATTGAGGTCAATTAAGTTTAGGGTTAGGAGATTTGGTTTGAAAGTTACTGGCAGCTGCTGATGGCAGCTTTGAGTGTGGCCATTGGCACGTGAACTACACACGTTTGAAAGTTACTGGCAGCTGCTGATGGAAGCTCTGACGGTGGCCATTGGCACGTGAACTACACACACCACAACCTCTGGTCGACGATCGACACGCTCGCCACGACCTCTAGCCGTCGAATGACACATGTGCCACGACCTTTGGCCGTCGAATGACACGCGCCATTCTTTGTTTTCAGAAACAGGTGACCAACCCATCCCACCGTTCACATGTCGATACAAGCTACGTTTTGCCATAGATCTGCATTTTTCTGAATGGCGTCGCCTACCTCACCCTTTTTTTTGGTGTAATTGGGACTATCAGTGCCGTCTAGACGGTCTATTTTACACCTAAAACTTCTAAAAGGAAAAAAATGGACATAAAGAAACCCCATCTTTGGTCTTTCCTTCTATAGCAAAGATTGCTTCCAAATGTATTTACTTTTTCCCACATCCTTGTTGCTGTCTGTGGCTGTCATATAGACATATCTTTGTAAGCTGGGTTAGGCTGGCATTGAGATGTCACCTCAGGATTTTGACATCTACTGATAGCCCTTGGTTGTGAAGGTTTTATTATGGATGTCTTTATATTTGCAGTCGCTTGGGCTTGGGTACTAAGGGCATCACGAGTTCTTTTAGGAGATGTTTTTGGTTGGAGTAAGATACAACACAAAGGATTCCTCAAAGGGAAGATTGGAATCGTAAGGAATTTTACACCACCAAACTTAGGAATACAAATTATTTCGAGGCTTGAGCATTCATTCCCTTTTCAATGAGGATTATTTCAACCAAACATTGCTTCAAGTATGTGATGATATATATATATTATGGGCGTTCATGGGATCGGGTCAACCCGCGACCCGATCCGACCAGTCCGGGTTTGCAAAAATAAAAGAAAATGCAATTTCGGGTCAGACCTTATCCGTAATTAATGATTTTTCCATTTTCCTCTCTAGGTAATTTATCATAATTTGGTTAAACTACAAATCCTATCAAAATGTTATCAAAAAATATATATTATGCATTTTTCCGACCCGACACATACGGGTTATATTTTAAAATTTTGGGTTTCGGGCAATCCGATCTGCATGACCCGACCTGATTAGATTTAAGAAAACTAAAAAAAAAAATCTGACCCGAAAGAAGCCTATAATATATGATGAAGTGCTCTCTCTCAGTGACTAATTAACATACTGTTACAAGACAAACTATAAAGACATCCCTCGTCACCACAATCATCCTCATGATTATTTAATGTAAAATTTGAATTGTATTAAATAATATATTGATGATGGATGATTATACTCTAATCTTTCTATATTCTTATTTTTCTCAATATGACAAATGGATTTCATTAGATGGTGTATTAATTAACATTATGACTTGCCAAGCAAGCAATGAGACATCAATAATAAATTATAATCTATTAGGCATTTTAATCAATGTTATGACTTATCATACAAGCCATGAGTCGTTAAATTATATTTTTCACTCGGCAAATTCTTCAACTTTTAACCCGTGATTTTCCCAATTCTTTCAAACTTTTCTTTTTTCATTAATAATTTTTTGAAGTTATTGTAGTAATCAAATTAAACAAAAAAAATTCCCATTAGGCGGAATTGGTTACATTGATCTTTTTTACCATATCAGATATCATTATCTCATCTTTAATCGGTGCTACACTCACTCTCTTCCTCATTTCTTAATTTCTAAATTTGTCTTTCCTAATTTACCCACACATCTATTTATATATCCTCATCCCACCTACCCTCAATTCTTTTTTGACATATTGATGTAGTATCGCCTAACATTCTGTTCTATAAAATATCTCATAGGACTCCAGATGCACATCTTTACTTCCTCCAACCCGCTTGAATTCTATGTATAATATTTCGATCTGTTTCCCCATTTTTTGAAGGATGGACCTACGGTACTTAAAACACTTGCTTCTTGAAATTGATTGTCATCAATTCTTATTTGTGTCTCATTACCTCTACGATATTTGTTAAACTCACACCATGTGTTCACTTTTTAACTTAGACATATGCCTTTAACTTCTAAAGTTTTTTCTGCACATCTCAAATTTAGTCTTTATACTTCTTTAGACTCATCCACTAATATTATATCATTAGTAAAAAGCATCACCATGGCATATTATCTTATATATCCCTAGTAATCACATCCATCACTAAAGCAAAAAAAGATGAGGACTCAATACAATACCTTAGTGTAAGCCTATAATAATAAGAAAGTCTCTTCTCACTTTTCTTTAGTCATAAGACAAGTTATTGCCTTCTTACATATCTTATTAATTTATAATGCAATTAGTTAATGTTATGACATATTAAGCAAGTCATGGATTATCTCTTTTTCACTAAATAATTATGGGTCATGCTAACGAGTGTTCTAAGGACACTAATTAAGTATCCATTTTAAGAAAGTTTTCACGTCATTTTTATAGGAAATGAAAAAAAAAAATCAAAACATTAACTACTTTTTCATTTTTCTCATAAAAACTTTCCTAAAATAGATTTTAATAAGTGCCCTAGGCGCACTCATTAGCATTTCCCAATAATTATTACTAACTTATTTATTAGTGGGAGTTCAACAGTCATTACTAACAGAACCTATTAAAATAATAGACATTTATTAACATGTACTTATCTTTTCGTCAAGTGTCTCTAACATAGTTAAGTCTATGTTTGCATTTTTGTTCTTCATTGAAAGCATCGACGGAGGTAATTTTTTTTAAAACATAGAGCTTTGTTTGTGTTTTCTATTATTTTACATTGCTGCACGCCAGTTTTTTGAGAATATTCCGCAACCAAATTACCTTATCTATGTTGATCTTATAATGTCATTAAACAGAAAACAACATGCATTAAACTAACAAATACAGAACATAAAATCAGATTTAACTAACATGCAAAACCCTAGAGTTTGGTAACTAGAAAAACCTGATAAACAACGTCTAAGTCGAGATGATTCTCTGTCCTTAATAACTTATTAACCTCTGTCACTGTGCTTTGTGCTCTACGGATGCGATGTGGCTAACGTTCTCACAGGATTACTCGGATTCTTCTTGTCCAAGGGGGCACTCTTTGACAAGTATTCGAACTTGGATTATGGTGGAACTCTCTCTTACTAAAATAAAGGAAATGTGACACAAAAATTTCGTACTTGTTTCTGATGTGAGAATGAACATCCATGCCTTCCTTATAAAAGCATGAAAGGATGCCTTAAGGACACCGTTTGAGTTGGGGTGCAACCTTTTTCCATACTCCTCATTTGGAGGACATGCCCTTATGTGGTAACATCTAAGGGACATGTCCCTCCTCGATCTTAACCACCCATATTTTAAGAATTTGCAACAATCTGATTTCCCAGTAAACTTTTTGCTTTGTTAGTTGCGATATCTTGGGTTTCCAAAAATAAATTTTCTGACGTTGGATCACTTGAAGAATTGAAAATTCATTTCAATTTCACTTCACTCTATATATATTATTAGTGATAGATGATATATTTTGTGTCCTTTTATTCTTGAGTTCTTCGCGTTACAGATGTTTCAAGTACTAAGCTTTAGTTTTGATGTTGCTCTTTATCTAACTGAGATTACAGCGACCTGAAAGCTTCTTAAGTTTATCCTGAACTTGTTACAGGTAGCTTAGTGAAAATATTATTGTTTTACATGTGAATTGCAATTTGACTTCAATCTTAGTTTTCTTGTAAATAATGACTATGCAAGTGAAGAAGATAGATATATGAAACTGCTCATTTATTCTTTATTATATGTGTTTTTTCATGCAGCCAGAGAAAACATCAGTTGACCATATTATCCCAAAATCTGTGGAAACATATTTAATTTGAACTGAATATACAAATCTGCATCTTAAAAAATTCAGCACTCGGACAAACCCTTGAAAACTTCACTGACAACAGGCAATTAGCAATAGTTGCTCATGTATTATGTGGGAGTATTATGGTTTTATTGCAATCTAAAACACGTCTATTAGATTAGAAAACTCATGGTTTAAAAACTAATTCAGTATCCTCCTGACTAGTAATGCGTGATATTATAATCTTACTATCTTGAAGATCTGAAGTAGACCCAGCCACGGTTCCATTTCGGAACCTAAACCGAATCATTTTGGAATCGCCGAACTGGCGATTACAACGGTTCCAAATCGGAACCGTAAAATCAGGTAAAGAAAAATATTTTTTTTAATCAAATTTTAATTATTAATTTAAAAAAATATATATTTTGAATCGGAATCGAACTGGACGGTTCCAGTTCTTACGATTCCCGGTTCCATGAACCGGTCTAAAACCAGAACCGAATCGGATATGATCAGTTCGGTTCCGGTTCTAATTTTCTGGAACCAGAATCAAACCGTGGCCGAGTCTAATCTAACCTTCTTCTGAGAGTATTATAAAAAAACAATTACATCCACACTTTTTTTAAAAATTATTCGAACCCGAGATCTCAATGTGAGATCCTGAGCCCTACACCACCAAGCCATGCCCATTGGAGACCAATTACATCCACACATAAAATCATAAGTCGTATCTAATACAATCTATTTGTATGTCAAGAGCAGGCGTTAAGCATAATCCCTAATACCGTTTATTTGTACGTGTATGATAAACTTCTGGAAAAGCAGAAATGTAATCCTCAAAAGGGTAGTCAATGGCATTTCATGAAGAACAAGGCAATTATTGAAAAACAACTAAGCAGAAATAGGACATTTATATTTTTAAAAAGAGACAATATTTCTCATTTTTAACCTTAGTAATCACAATTTTTACTGAATACCAATGCAGCTCGATCTGTAATTTTTAACAGTTCCACTCAAGCTCAGTAAAGAAGCATCCTGTAATTTGCTTATAATAGTAAGAACCAAAAATGAAAAAACAACACCATCAAGAACGAGAGAGCGCATTCTAACATCATCAAACAAGCATTCAAATAAATTGCCCTTGGAATCATTTGATTTTGTTTTAGTAGATAACCCTAGAAATTTAAAATGGGGCTATAACTAACTGACAATGCACCAGCATCACCAGATATATAAAGGTACTTCTCCCAAGAAAACATGTCAAGTAATTAGATTCACCAGGGAATGTTGCATTTTTTAGTCTTAATGATACCATATCATGACCAGCAAGAGACCATAGTTGAAACTTTCAAAGGAATTCGACTTCACATGTCTTAGAGCCTCTTTCGAACTTTAATATTTCCTGACAAAGTTGTTCCTTTGCATCTGAACCTCGCCATTTAATGATCATCGTATCCAAAACTTCACTATTCTTCAACAAGTACTTCACCAATCCCATTTCATCTTCATTACCAGCAAATTTCCCCACTTCAATTTTTTTGACATGTAGAAGCAAACATTGAGGCACGCTCAATGGTTCAATCCATCCAGGTTCTTCCTCAGCATCTGTAAGGTAACCAAAGTAATCATATCCCTCCTATTCACAAAGGGAAAAAAAATCAGAAACAATAAAGTGAAACATATCAGAAACAATAAACTGAATATTATTAGTTATAATAATTCATCATACTCCCACCTCCTGAAAGACAAAAGCTTCTAAGTTAGGCGAACTACTGAGGATGATAGGAAGAACTCGCCATCCACATGCTCCTCCAACCTCCACTTCCAAGCAGGTCAAATAGGGAAACGTAGGAAAGAAATTCTCATAAGCGTAGTCAATGGCCTTTCATGGAGACAGACAATAATTTAGAAAACAATAAATTACAAATAACTGCTGTAACTGAATTTCCTTTGAGAGAGAAAAATTGCCCCAACAGTCTGTTTTAGAACAATGTCATTGTTGCTAGATAGCATACAAAAATTCAACAAAAGGTCATTATAAGCAGGATATGGGGAAGGTCCTGATGTACACAACCTTACCCCTATTTTTTTCACAGAGATATTGTTTCTAGAGATTTAACCCGTGACAAATTGATAGCAAGTTAACACTTGATTACTGCGCTAGATACGACCTTCTAAATGGCATACAGAAACACAATAATTAAACAAAACAAAACCATACAAAAAAATTTGAAAACAAACTGGATAAGAATGTCTTAGTAAGTCTTTGAACTACATGGAGAGAAGTCAGAGAACTGACGAAAACTTACAGATATGGTGCCTGAAGATAAAGACAGAAACTTGGCTTTAGTGAGACCATTAAGAAGTTGTATAGCACGACCAGCCTTATCCCGTGACCGTCTCAAACATATAAAATCAACAAACACTTTAGTTAAGGAGTGTAGTTCATGGAACATATAGGATGCCGAGGTATTATCCTGAATCTTGAGCAGTTCAAGACTAGGAGCCCTAATCATAACGTTTTGCTCATTATAACCCAAATATCCTTCATTGATTAATGCTAAGGATAACTTCTTCAGAGTAGTGGATGAAATGTTGAAGTTAATCACCGAATCATCATCATACACATTTGCACTTATTGACAAATCCTCAAGAGCAGCACAAGAAGAAAAAAGTCTCTCGGTCAAGTTGTTATCTGGATATAGTAACACAACACTAAGAACCTTCAAACTTGGAAAACATATTCCAGATGGAGGAATCTGGATAGTAAAATCTGAGTCAAGCTTGAGAACTTCAAGTGTCATTGAATTGAAAATGCTCTCGGGCAACTCAACACGCTCATGGCACATAAGATAAAGTTTAATCTCACGAACATCACGCATAATGATAGAATTAACCCAGAACTTGAAACGAGACAAATCGCTCAGTTTCCAACAATTAAGAGAAAACTTGCCTACAGCTCTGGGGTCAGTAAGAAGAATCACCCTGTTAACAAAATTCTCAAACCTACGGTTAGGAATATCAGAATAACCATTTATTTTTACGTCAAGAGCACGCCTAGAGCATAAGCTCACGTCAAAGGAAAGATTTGAAAGTGAAGTCCAAACGAACTTCCATCTCGAAGATAGGATACCAGTTGCCACAGCATATTTTGTGGGTAAAAATGATAGAATTTGGCAAAGGATTTCATCAGGTAGCCGACTAATCCTGTCTTCTTTCGAATGTGATTCATTCATGATGAAATTATCAGCCAACCTGATAGATAGATGTAAACATAGTGTTACTTAAAAACTAAAATGACAAGGTTTTGTTGGATTTCAAAAATGGGTTTTCATAATATAACTACTAACTCAGTTTGGTTCCTGAGAAAACTCAAAACACAGTTTCTTGATCTCATATTTAACTTCAGCTAGTGGTAAATAAATTATCAAATTGTCAGCAACTAAGCACAACAGAAAGAATTGAATAATAATAATAAAAAATTATGAAGAGAAGTTAAAAGAGAAAGAAAGAAACCTGATTAGAAGCAAAAGATCTCTTCACCTTGCCCTTTGCTTTGCTGTAGGAAATTTGAGAGAGAAGAAAAATGTAGAAACAAACACACACCAAAACGCAGCCGTTTTCTATCTATCCAAAGGATGGAGATAAATTCATGGTTTGAAGTGGTGACTGCTGCGACTGGGGGGGACGGTTAAGCCTGAACTAAAATTACAAAAAAGGACAGAGGCATTTTAATTTAACACAATTTTTTTTTAATTAAATGTTTTTTTTGAGGAAGAAAAAACTTTTTACAACCCGATAAACTTTACGTTTCTAAAATAACAAAAACCCCCCAACTAAATGGTATTATCATCAGTCACTTACTATAACTATATATTTTTTCCTCTCAAATCTTATTATTAAAAAAAAAAAAAAAGGTATGTAAGTGATGGAGAAAGAAACAATGCAACTATAAACAAGTTGATGAATTTTATTTTATTTTATTTTAAATTCATGAAAACAAATAAACGGAATGTTTTTTTTTTTTTTTTTTTTTTTTTTTTAGTTAATGTCTACTTCTTTTTTAGAATTTCATGTATGCATTCATTTCTATCATACAATGGATTAAGGGTGGGCATCAGATTGGATCAAATCAGATCCAATCAGATTTGATCCGATTTGATCAGACCGAATTAGATTAGATGTGACTATTTAATCCGATCGAATAGAGATGTAGCGGTTTGACAGATTTTGGATTAGATTGGATCCGTTAGATTTTTTTTTTTCTTTTAATTAATATGCAAAACGACGTCGTTTTGGAGTATCTTAAATGACGTCGTTTTGCATATTATACCTAAGTTAATTAGGATTCGTTTCGGTCTTCTTCACTTCAGTCTTCAATCTTCATTGCACTCTTTAGTCTTCCTCTTCAATCTTCACTTCAGTTCACCGCCGGCGCCGAGAGACAACAAATCTGAGAATCATTCATCATCGCTCTGATTTTCTTGTTTCATCTTCATTTATCAAAGTTCAAAGCCATTCGAAGGGGAAATCGAAGAAAGTAAGTTATCTTCTTCATTTTCTTGTTTAGTGTTTATTGTCCATTCAAAATTAGGGATTTGCCGATTTGATTTTGTTCAAAGTATTGAAATATTTTGAATTTGTTTACTGTCAAATTGTTTGCCCTTGCCGATTTGAATTTTCTTCATCTTCAAGTTGTTTACTATCAAATACTCAAATTTGATTTTGTTCGATTTACTAAATTTGTTCAAGCTGTTTGACTAAGTATAATACATTTGGCTGTTTGGACTTGATGAAAGTTTACGCAAGCCTTCAGTTACTTGTGTGAGGTTGGTGAAGGTGGTGGTGGCAGTGGGGAAAGTGTTGAATTTGTATAGAATCTTTATGTATATGAAACTAATTGGCTATTATTTTTTCACTGTAACTAATTTTTTGTTTGTTAATAATAATTTGCAATGAAATTGAAAATTAATCTGGTAATTTTAAAATTTTTTTTATCAACTGTATTTAGTAGAAATTAATATAGGGTTTATCCATGTAACTCGGCTATTTGATTTTTTATCGATTCTGTCCTCTTTCACGCTTTAATGCAGTTTTTACTGTTATATTTGATTATTTGAAGATAGATTCATTCACAACTTCATTTTATTATGAGTATTGCAAGATAGTATGTGGGGGAAAATATATTAATTTGATGATTGGGGAAAAGATGTAGTGAGTTGATTGGATAAAGAGTCATCTGTTCTTAAATAGTTAAATGGAAGTTGGAAATAACTGCACTTTTATGGTAAAGATTTTATATTGGATGTGAATGTCAAATGGGATACAGAGGAGTTTTGGCTGCAATGATTCCCTTAGTGGATTTTATTAAAAATTATGTTTTAATAAAGTGGATGTAAATTTCAAAATGGATACAGAGGGCTTTTGGCTGCAATGTTGATGCAATGATACATTTAGTTGATTTTATTAAAAATTATGTTTATCACTTGTTCATGCCTAATTGTTGAACAAATATGAAATAGCAACTTCTTTAAATGACAAAACATATATATTTTATACATGTCCCTGTTAATTAAGTTTCTTACAATTTTATATAACACATCACATTTATTCATTTAATATATTTAAACAACATTATATGAATATATCTAATTGTCTATTTTATTTTCATTGTAGATGAGTGGGTTTGAAAGCTCACCCAACAGTAGTGGGTCGGAATCAGATTCTATTGATGTACAATTAACAGAAACAAGGAAACAGAAGAGAAAATTCTCATCAAACTCCGAGAGACCGCCATTGTCAAAAAAATATGATTCATCACCAGTAGCAACTAAAATAAGAAATAGAAGATCTGAAGTGTGGAAAATTTTCCGCATGTGTGAAGATAATCTGGATAGGACTGTATGTACATATTTTCAGAAGACTTATAATTGTAGTGCGAATGATCGGTCAACAACCAACTTGAAGAGGCATATGGAGACCTGCAAATCATATTTGGCTTATTGTGAAGTGCAAGGTGTTTTGGTTGGGGTTGATGAAGAGGGAGGCACGAGTGGAAATCGCTCCGTGATAGACGGTCATTTCAATCAAGCAGCGTATCGGAAAGTAGCTGTGAAGATGATCATTGTTGATGAGCTACCATTTAGCTTCATAGAGAAAGAGGGTTTTCGATATTTATGTAGTGTTGTCGTCCCTCGTTTTAATGTCCCATCTTGTAGGACTATAACTAGAGATATTCTACAGTTGTTTGCTGATGAAAATGTTATGTTGAAGAGTATTTTCTCTGTGGGTTATCAGAGAGTTAGTTTGACCACCGACATATAGACGTCAATTCAAAATATTAATTACATAGTTATCACTGGACATTTTATAGACAATGATTGGCAGTTGCATCGGTGAATCCTTAGCTTCTGTCCAATTAACAATCACAAAGGAGACACTATTGAAAGGTTAATAGAGTCTTGTTTACAGAACTGAGGTATTGAGAGAATTTTTACTATAACTGCGGATAACGACAATGCCAATGCCGTAGCCATCCAACAGTTGGTGAGGACGTGGAGAAGAGGCATTGGTGCTTAATGGAGAGTATGTGCATATGCGGTGTTGTGCTCACATATTAAACGTAATTGTGTCTGATGGTCTGAAATAATTGGATGACAGTATTATAGCAATTCGAAATGTTGTTAAGTATGTGAGATCTTCTCCATCAATATTGGAAGCATTTAAATTGACAGTAGCACGTGAGAGGATTGAGAGTAAGGGCAGTGTCATCTTAGATGTTCCTACTAGGTGGAATTCCACCTACTTAATGTTGAATGCTGCATTAGACTTTCAGAAGGTCTTTGATCAAATGATTGATGATGATGGTCACTATGCTCCATATTTTAGAGATGATAAAAATGGGAGCAAAAAGATTAGGCCTCCTATAAATATGAATTGGGAGAAATCTCAATATTTTATTGATTTTTTGGAGATTTTTTATGATGTAACGAATATGTCAAGTGCCTCATCCACCGTCACATCTTGTTTCACCTACAATGAGATTTGCAAGATTCATACTAGATTGAAAAACATGGCGCGTAATGAACATCCTCTTTTGCATGAAATGACCATATCTATGAAGATGAAATTTGATAAATATTGGGAGACCACTGCCAAAATCAATAAATTATTGATTGTGAGTACTATTCTTGATCCACGATGTAAGATGAAATTTACCTCTGTTTACTTTGGTATAATTTTTGATAATGATAATGTTAAGATAGAGGAAATGAGAAAGTCTACTAGAGATTTATTGAATAGATTATACGATATGTATAATAATTAGTATGGCACAAATGAGTTGTTTGTTGACGGTGATGGATCAAGGGCTGGGGTGTAACTGGTGTTGGTGGATATGGGTCTAGTGCTGGTATGACACAATCTCAGCCGTTTGTTAGACCACGAGCACAAGATAGAGTACATAAACGCAATACAAACGTGCAACCTGATGATCCATTTCAAGTTTTTTAGACTAGTCATGTCATTCATCAAGAGGATAGTACTGAGGTTGAAATGTATTTGATGGAACCCTATAAGACTAGTCGTGACCCTAGCTTTAGTATTCTGATGTGGTGGGAAAAAAATACTGGTAAGTATCCAAATTTGGCTAGGATTGCTCGTGACATTTTTGCAATCTCGGTATCGACAATGGCATCTGAATTGGTATTTAGTATGCACGGTCGTGTTCTTAATAGTTTTCGTAGCTCATTAAATCCCGTTATAGTCGAGACTCTAATATGCACTCAAAATTGGATACGGAATAAGCTTACAATTGACATGCTATTGGAGGTAGAGTACTACGAAAAGTTTGACGAAGTTAAACAAATATTTTAATTAGTATTTTAATTTTTATAGTGAATACCATAAAATGCAAACTTACTAACTTAGAATAATTTCTTATTTTATTTTATTTTTTTGTATTTTATTTGAAGAATATCACAAGTTACAATCTGAATCACAATCACTGGATCATGTTGTTGGCAACAGAGTTTGAGTCTAATTATCTTGAAGGCACCATTTTGAAAAAGTTATGTTTTTCTTTGATTATTGTTTTGTAATTGGATCCATAGCAAGTAGTTTTTTGAGTGTTGATGGAGTACCGGTTGATACCTATCTCACTAGGTAAATCTCCTGCCAGTAAACTTTGTATGGATTTTGGTTTTTGATAGATAATATGTGATATTTTCTGAATTTGGTGAACTTACTTCAAATATTTGGTAATTGGCCATCATTACTTCAAATATTTACTAAAATAGGTATGTAGCCACACCAAGAGTCGTCACGCCTATAGCAAATAAGTTGAGACGTGACAAAAGGAAATATCACATCATCCATATAATAACTTAATTATACATTACCACATGTCATGCTAAAATATTAAAAATCATTACATAAATAATGGTTAAATTACACACATCATTTATTTATTTATTAATAAGAACATATCACCCATTCCTCGATACTCGAAACATTAACCTTTCAATTTCATTGTAAGAGGCCAATCAACTAGAATATCATTTGAATTTACTTTTTGATGATAAAGTGCAAAAAAAAGGTAAAATAACTAATGTCTTAGAATATTTGAATATAAAAAACAGAAATCTAATTTTTTTTTTTTAAAAAAAATCATTTGAGTTACTAGATGCTACCTTAATAACATTAATTAATTTCTACCTAAAAATAACTTTTGTCAATCATCAAATAATTTAATGAACTAAAAAGTTATAGAGTATAAATAAATGATTTAAGATTGATTTTTTAAACCAACAATCACTTATGAGGAGAAGTTAAAAATTAAGAGGAAATTCTGGGCCGTAAAACAAACAAAACAGCCGTAAAACCTGAAAAATCCCCTTGATTTGAACTTGCCATTTAGTTTTTGAATCTCTAAAATAAAATATTTCCATTTGGGGCTTTTTTTTCCCCGGCAAAATTTACAAATACAGACTTAAATTATAGCTACTTTACAAAATTAATGTGGAGAATATTTTTTTTGACATTGATAAATGAGTATGAAATATCTAGTTATAGAAATTATTTTATGAATTTATTTATTTTATATTATTTCTATATAAATATAAATAAAATAATAATTCATTTTTGGTTCATGATTGATTCCCGATTGATCCCTATTAGATCTCCGATTCTTGACCCTCTCCCCATCTCAGATCGAGAGGTCGGACCGGTTTTAATACACGACTTAAAAATTTCCATTCACGCCTAACGCAAAGACTCAAAACACTAAGATCACTAATTGGTTTTGTCTTAAAATGTTCCTAAAAAAAATTATTGAATATCATAACGACACAAATTTTTATTTCTTGAACAAAAATTGATATTGATAAATGCAAAGGACTAATCTTTTAGACACGCAGAGGTGGGGCTTGTACTGCTTCAGGGGGAATGTGATGCTTCTTCATATATGGAACTGGAGGAGGTGGTGGCCTTGCTGCCCAGTTTCCTAAATTTCAAACCTGCAAAAGCCATTTATTTAGTCTATTTGTATTTTTCCACCAAATTCTCTATTTATTTTAATTTTCTCAACAAAGCATACCTTTCCAAGAACTACACAATATGGACGTGAGCGCACGCTTATCGATGTGAGCTCGCGGCTAATCAAAGTGAGGCGCATGACACTCCCTGATTTTTTGTTTTGTTTTTTATATCAATTTCTTAATAAGAATAATTCATATAAATTGTTTTTAATAAATTTATCCGATAAATTTCAATTCAGTAAGCAAAATAACAATCATATCACATGAGTTTTTATCATGTCACGTTTTAGTTTTTTTAATTTAAAAAAAAAAAAGATTCAATGAGGCACACCACTAATGCGCCTTGCCAAATAGACGTAGTGAGGCGATACGGCAGCGCCTCAATAAGTTTAACAATTATTTTTAATGTATCACTATCCTCATTTTAATGTTGTGAATATGTTGTGTGAATGTATGAATATGTTTTAATGTTGTCATGCTATTGGGAATGTGAATATTGTCATGCCATCACTGTCTTCGTTTTAGTTCTTTTAAGTATGTTTGCTTGGGAGTTTTCAATTATATTATTACTTAATTTTGCTGCTTTCATAACTATATTATTATCATTTAAGACTTTATTGGGATCAATTTGTTATTTATTACTGTATAACGGCAACTTGGCAGTATAAATAAGAAAGTTGAAACTCCAAAGAAGAAAATCGAAACTCCAATGAAAATTGCAGGGTAGCAAATGCCAAAAAAGCAAAGAAAAAGGACAAGGAATTGTCACCAAGTGCATATCAATCATATTCCTGATCTTGTGATATTTGGCAAGCTTTGTGAGATGAAATTGCCCGCTGCTGGAGATTTCAAGCCTTATCCGATGAGATGAAAGTTAAAGCATACATTAGACTAAATGAGTATCAATCATTGTTGTCAATGATGTTCTTATATTGCGTAAGTGAAATAACTTTGAGTTAGTTATAGAAAGCATGATAGAATACATATGTTTCCAAAGGGCGTGACTTGATAGTGTAGGATTCAGGATCTGGTTTTTCAGGTTCTGAGTTCCAAATCAGGGAGTGCGTTTCTTATAAAAGCCCGGGACAGTCTGGGATTTTACCTGCTCCGCTTAAGCCCGGAAGGGATGGTTTGGCAGCAGGGTTTCAACAATTCAAAAAAAAAAAATGATAGAAGCATACATATGATCTGTTATGATATAGAAACTGTCTTTTTTGTACTTACCGTTATGAAGTAATAGGTGGAGTTTTCTGGTATGTTTGTTTGAAATGATGAGATGAATTGGTTACTGTTATGTGAATCATCTCCATAGCTATTGTTTTTAATGGTATTTTGGTTTGAAATGATGAATTGTAGGTGAAAAAACAATAGCTGGAGTTTTATGGTATTTTGGTTGCACTACGTTGGTTGAAAGGTATTTACTGAAGAGAGCAGGTAGGTTTTGTTGGGGTTTTGGGGTCGGGCGCAGCGGAAGCGCGGGTTCGGGCGATATCGTATTTTAAAACTTTTTCAAAATACCGAATAATTTATTTAATATCTAGTATGAATAATTTATTCACATTTCACCTTAACCCATTTATTCAACATCATATATTGACATAAATATCATTGGAAACTCGCGAAACTTTTACGAAAATTGATTTTCCGTAAAATTGCCTAAAACGCGTTTTTGACCGAACCGACTACTCGACACTTATGGAAACTGCCCAGGTCAGATCCAATAGTGTCGAGGCAGTTCATGGGCTGCCAAAACAGTGACGGAATCAATGTTTTCACAGCCGTCACCCGGTTGGCTCAAAATCCACCCGGTAACGCCGTTTTTGGCCGTTTTCGCTTATTTCAACTCCGAAACACTTTCCGGAAATTGTGCCAACTCCCAAAACACATCCATTACATTCGTAGGACGTCAAAAATACCCCAGAATTTCCAGTTTGAGCAGATGTGATCTGCAGAACCGAAATTGCCATTTTCAAGCTTTTAATCCAAAATTTCAAGATTAATCACATTAATCAACACACCAAATCAAGTCACCACACATATGAATCACTCTAGAACAATTCTAGGCATAAAATGAGTGGATTTTACACTATAGAATGGAAACTTATTGTCCAATACAAATTTGAACAAAATTGGAACAAAATTACATTAATTAGTTCCTAAAACACTTCACACATGCTCTTACACTTCCAATATTTGATCTACTACCAAAAGCCCCAATTTTTCTAAAATAAAAGAACCCTAGAACAATTCTAAAACATCAAGAAATAAGAAACTAATTTTCTAACTCAAAGGAAGTTAAAGATTACTTACTAATCTCCATCTTTCCTATGCTTTCCTTGATGATTTCCTTCACTTTAATGGCTTGAATCATAATTCAAAATCAAAACCCATTTTGTTATGGAGCTCTCGGCAGCAACTTGAATGAACAAGAGAGAGAAATATTTTTTTCTCTTTTTATAATGTCAAAAACGAAATTGGCCTTGGGGGCATGTTTGTCCTTTTTCAAATTTAACAAATAAAATGCTATATATATATATGCTTTATAATTTCCAATCAAAATTGAACATATATAAAGCATAATTAATTCATGCCAAGTCATCCAATTATAATCCACCAAATGTTATAACAATTATAATAAATGGATAAGGTTGGAAAAAAAAATAATTATTTAAGTATTCAACCATTAAATAATTAAACAATTAATTTACACAAATATATGTATTTTATTTACAATAAATAACAAATACATATATTTATGGCATGTGTCAAAATCTCATTTGACAAATAATTAATGTGTATCTAATCGTATTATGTATCAAATACAAATACACAATAATTATTTACGGACAAAATTTCCTAATTGCATGTGTTATCGTTTAACGATTAAACGATCCGAATTAACTCATTTAATCCGATGAAGTATTATGAATAATCTATATTATTCATATCAAGTTGCCCAAGTGCTCAACGAGTACACTTCATATTGTGGGACTCTCTAAGTTTAGGTTTATCCGTCACGAAATCCAATTTCGTGTCCATAATCCACCCACTCATGGATTATGACGACCACGGATAATCTTGCTAAACTATACAAGTCGAGGTCATAACATACGTATAATCCCCCCGTCACAGGCCATCCGTATAATACCTGGGATATAGATCAGAACGTCAAATCCGTTCGGTATAATACAGTCGACTTTCAATTTACGATCTCTAAATAACATTCGGAACTGGTTTCCGATGTTATACCACGGTCATGGATTTACTAGATCATAAACACATGAGGATGTCTATGCCCTGTACACAGGACTGACGGATCCTATCTTAATACGCACTGGATATCATGAGCATCAGTCCACACCCAACGAACAGGCGGAGGTCTGATCTAAATAGATCGGTGACGTGACTGCCATCAAAGTGTGGAGGATAACTCATATATCCTACTGTGGTATCCAAGTCAAAGGACCACTATGCTCGCTCAACTCGAGAAGGTTCCTATTGACGTTGGTGTACCATCTATTAGGAAATCTTCAGTGATTCGTTTAGTGTCTTATCAAATAAACACCTACATGTCTATACGAGTCTCCCGAGACTCAAGGTTCAATGGGATAAACCATCAGACCAAGTCACGATATACGACATGTACTGGTCTCAGCAGATTTTACTAACCGACCCGTTTCAGTAAATCTTGACCAGGAACTTTATTTAAGGATATACATCTTATAATGCGCTTCTCAATGTCAATTACAAACTACGTTGTAACTGCGCACTATATCGTAAATCCTAGGGTATTTGTCTAATATACACGTATCACTGAACCAGATTCAGTTTCGATCTAATCGTAATCAGATAACTAATCTTAATTAGATCGAATAGGTGTATAAAAGACAAGGGTGCTACCACTAAAATTAGTAATATTATGGAAAATACAATTGCTCGTATTTATGAATCAGACATAAATACGATCCGGATTGGCACTCGGAGCACCAACCCTAATAATTTCTCCCACTTGCTCTAGTGTCAATCCCCAGTATCCTATACACATCTTAATGTGTATCACATACTGTGGCCCTCAAGAGCTCACCAGCACTCAAGAGGTTGGCATCAACAAGTGAATCTGCTTTATTAAATCGAGTCTGTCCAACAAACCCAACCGTTTTCCTTAATAGCATCATTCATATTCTGTAGAATCCAAATTCTTCATCAATATGACTCGGATGCTATATCAGTATTGTGCTATAGCTACTAAGTTGTCTATGTATTTAGAAATCAAATCCAAATACTTTGAGACAACCGCAAACACCATACTAATATGAAGACTTCTAATCTATGAGGTCACTATGCAACTTCATAAGTCAATACTTCAAAAGTTGCAACTGATTCCACTAGTTCAGTAGAATTAACAGTGACACTCCCACTGCATCTTTTCTGACTTTATATGACATAGACTATCTAATGTCATAATTAGAATTAAACTAATCTGACCTTATGGTTGCTGACTAAATTCTCCATGAATTAGAAACTCTTTCTTAATATCTCAAAGATCACAAAGAACATGTTTCTAGACTCATCATATGGTCTGCACCATATCAAAATAACTCGTAACAATTACAATTAAATTGATATCTTTAATCGCATAATATAGTATTCATAACGTCATCATCCTATGATGCATAAAATTGACTAGACATTCCAATCAATTTATCTTTCGACAAAGGAATCATCCTTTACGAAAGATGAAAACTATATATATAAAAGACACGTTAACTGTTAAACAGTTATACTAACTGTCATACAAATAGTCTTGATATGTCATTTATTAGATCGTATCTAATATGCGACTAATGGAAGTATCTCACAAGTCTCTCAGTTTTATATCTTATATAAAACCTTATATCAAATATATCAGAGACTACTCCCACTGCTTACACGGAGAAAAGCAGACTTATGATACATAGTACTAGAAAGAAATTTATACGCTCCCACTGAACCTACTGACAAATACGTATTCTCTGTATTTTGATAAAATCAGATAATCTGACTAATATCAAAATTAGAGAGCACGAATTTCCGGAAAGCTTATCTGAGTCTACAATAGGCTGCATAAGCTAATATATCAAACTGTGATTTTAGCAGAATGCAAACTCTAGGGCCATTCTAAAATGAATTCTTCAATCAAAGAAATCACAACGAATTTCCCATTCGAAGAAATCATTCAAGAACGCCATTTTGCATTCTTTAGCCAAAACCACGGTTTAATATCAACATTAACCAATAGATCCTTAATTGTCCAATCAGTACGACAAGAGACAAGCTTCCTCAGAATCTACAATAGACTACTGAGTATAACCTATTCACTGCCATACTATAAAGGTCAAACCTTTATCGAGCTCACTTTGCTTTTGTTGCGCAAACAATTTTCACATCTCATGAACAATTCATGACGAAAGCCCAATCAAGTTCTAAACTTGATTGTAGTAAGCTATGAACAATCTTAATCTATGGCTCAATGCCTAGTTCCAAAATCGATATCAAATATCGCTCCCATTATAAGTCATAGGATAATTTTCTTCAATAAGAAAACATCATAACCATTAAGTATCGAATACTTTGTAAATGATTCTGACATCATATTGTACTTATACGGAAGTCGTCTAAGGGTCTTTTCATCTTATTAATTACGTAGTTCCATTACAGTTTATCACTCTCTCATTTGACTTCACTAAGTCAATTCCTTTTTACAATTCGTCAACATCCAATGTCGACAACCAAGTAATAAAATAATTTTATTATTCGGGATCGTAGAAAAGATATTCTATCAAATAGAATACAATATTCTATTAAATAGAATAAATGATAAACTTTTCACTCGTACCTCCGAGGCACAAATACTTTCACTTATATAACCATTATACAAAAGAAAGATTCAAATCTTAAACTTTTCAAGATTCGAATTTTCTACTATATATATCATATATGTATCTGTAGAAACAAATGGAACCTAAATTAAAGAGATGAATTAGTGTTTCTGAAGCATAACCCCAAGAGTATTGAAAACCAATTCGGTAACACTCAATATCAACGAATCAAAGCATATAAGATTCGATAACTCCCACTGGCCAATTCCATCACAATGGAATCGCAGAAGTTTAATATTGAGTAAGAATCAAATTCATTAAATAACCTTAGAACTAACTGCCTTAAATTCATGCGTTTGATCAGATCAAACATCTTTGAACAATTCAAAGACGCGCAATGAATTTTATAGTTTTCAATACTTCAAATAGAATATCTTTGAATCATTCAAAATATTCTATTCATATTTCATCAGAAAACATATCGAAAGTTCTCGAACTATTCAAGAAGTTCAACTTAGAAACACGTAATCAAGTCATGACAAATCATTGACTACGTTACAGAGTAAAGAAAACTATCTAGGTAATTTCTAATTCATTAAACTACATACATCCAATGTATTCGTCTAATAAATCTGTGGTCCAATGACAATCATCAGTTAAATGAGATTTAATCATTTCCTGAATACAATATTCATTAAATGGATAAGGATATGTAGTGTGAACTCATATCAGACTATCATTTACCATAAGGAACAAGCATCCAATGCTTTTACAATAAAATCTCACAAAGCACGGTTCTAAGTTATTTAAATTACCGAATATTTATATATTAATGTTTACCTTTCATTAATGACACTACTAGTCATATTAAAATATGTAACAACTGTTTATACAGAACAAGTAACTATCCAATAGCCTCAAGTTCCGATATCAAATATCAAAACAGTAATTAAATATTTTTAAATAACTAGACGGGAGATCCGGTATCCAATACTTATAGTTATCGTATTTTGAGAATCAATATTCTCTATACACAACTCCTTTCTTAAGCTTTATAATTTGCGTTCAATTATTCACAACGATTGTAAATAATTGATTAGCAAACTGTGTCAGACACGTGACTTCTAAAAGTCGCTAAAAGCCAAGAAACGTCATTATAAGACAAACAAATACTAAAAGAGTTTTCTTAATGCCAGTCAAGAATCTCGAGACATGAACTGATTCGTGTCAATTCTTACTGCATAAGAAACAATTCTAACTACAATAATATCCTAAACCAGATATCCTTTTAGATTACTTAATCGTGACTTAGTAACTAAGTCACAAACCATCTTAATTTTCAAGAAAATCGGAACAACAGTTCCCGATGGTTTTAACTAATCTAACTATATCTAAGTCTGCTGTCTTTCTAGAACCTATTCTAGAACTACGCAACCATAAGTAAAGTCAGAAAACCTATTCGAATAATAGACATGCAGTGGACTAGAAGTAAAATTTTAAAAGCAATATAGAATAAAAGGAAAATGAAACAGAAAATTCCATAATATTACACACCACTTAGGTTATGGATTTTTAACCCAGCAGTGTCTCCCACTAGTTTACGTAATACCGTAATCCCCAACGGACAACGGGAATTCAATAGTTAAATCGAATTCCATAGTGAGAGTAGGATCCCATGCATATATTTCGACTCACAGCTTTGGCACGTTCTCGCCTACGTATATTCATTAGGTAGACAACTCATTGTCAATCACTCGCCAGTGACTCCTGGTTTTGGTCCTGACCGTTTCTCACTGTGACAGCTTTAGCACGTTCACAGGGAGACATATCAAGGCTACACTTGTCAATGACAAACTCAAGCTACCGGTGTAGTCCTGACAGCTTTGGCACGTTCAGGATTTCCACTTTCACTTGAATTTGTCTCTTATCATATAAGTTCTACCGGCGCAAATGAACTACCATCAACCGTAACTGCACAGCTTTGGCACGATACAACTATAGCATCAGGAAATCATTTGCATCCGTACTGACAAGGCGGACCAAGAAACATGTATCCAATACACGTTACTTTACAGCCATATTTAAAGCGAGGATTTTCCTAAGGAAGCTTAACTCTACATCCAATGCAGAATTTTAATCTAAATCATTTTCTAAACATTTCAATTCAACCTTCGGGGATATAATTCAATCTAACTATTAAATTTCATTACATTTCCGTTAGTGTCGAACCGAAAAGTAAAGAAACATATTTAGATAATTTGCATGTGCGAACATTAAAATTGGATTCATATCAAATATCAAGCATGATTAATGTAATAGATGAAGCATCAGACCTGCTCTGATACCATTTTTGTTAGGGTTTTAGGGTCGGGCGCAGCGGAAGCGCGGGTTCGGGCGATATCGTATTTTAAAACTTTTTCAAAATACCGAATAATTTATTCAATATCTAATATGAATAATTTATTCACATTTCACCTTAATCCATTTATTCAACATCATATATTGACATAAATATCATTGGAAACTCGCGAAACTTTTACGAAAATTGATTTTCAGCAAAATTGCCTAAAACGCGTTTTTGACCGAACCGACTACCCGACACTTATGGAAACTGCCCAGGTCAGATCCAATAGTGTCGAGGCAGTTCATGGGCTGCCAAAACAGTGATGGAATCAATGTTTTCACAGCCGTCACCCGGTTGGCTCAAAATCCACCCGGTAACGCCGTTTTTGGCCGTTTTCGCTTATTTCAACTCCGAAACACTTTCCAGAAATTGTGCCAACTCCCAAAACACATCCATTACATTCGTAGGACGTCAAAAATACCCCAGAATTTCCAGTTTGCGCAGATGTGATCTGCAGAACCGAAATTACCATTTTCAAGCTTTTAATCCAAAATTTCAAGATTAATCACATTAATCAACACACCAAATCAAGTCACCACACATATGAATCACTCTAGAACAATTCTAGGCATAAAATGAGTGGATTTTACACTCTAGAATGGAAACTTATTGTCCAATACAAATTTGAACAAAATTGGAACAAAATTACATTAATTAGTTCCTAAAACACTTCACACATGCTCTTACACTTCCAATATTTGATCTACTACCAAAAGCCCCAATTTTTCTAAAATGAAAGAACCCTAGAACAATTCTAAAACATCAAGAAATAAGAAACTAATTTTCTAACTCAAAGGAAGTTAAAGATTACTTACTAATCTCCATCTTTCTTATGATTTCCTTGATGATTTCCTTCACTTTAATGGCTTGAATCATAATTCAAAATCAAAACCCATTTTGTTATGGAGCTCTCGGCAGCAACTTGAATGAACAAGAGAGAGAATAATTTTTTCTCTTTTTTTAATGTCAAAAACGAAATTGGCCTTGGGGGCATGTTTGTCCTTTTTCAAATTTAACAAATAAAATGCTAAATATATATGCTTTATAATTTCCAATCAAAATTGAACATATATAAAGCATAATTAATTCATGCCAAGTCATCCAATTATAATCCACCAAATGTTATAACAATTATAATAAATGGATAAGGTTGGAAAAAAAAATAATTATTAAGTATTCAACCATTAAATAATTAAACAATTAATTTACACAAATATATGTATTTTATTTACAATAAATAACAAATACATATATTTATGGCATGTGTCAAAATCTCATTTGACAAATAATTAATGTGTATCTAATCGTATTATGTATCAAATACAAATACACAATAATTATTTACTGACAAAATTTCCTAATTGCATGTGTTATCGTTTAACGATTAAACGATCCGAATTAACTCATTTAATCCGATGAAGTATTATGAATAATCTATATTATTCATATCAAGTTGCCCAAGTGCTCAACGAGTACACTTCATATTGTGGGACTCTCTAAGTTTAGGTTTATCCGTCACGAAATCCAATTTCGTGTCCATAATCCACCCACTCATGGATTATGACGACCACGGATAATCTTGCTAAACTATACAAGTCGAGGTCATAACATACGTATAATCCCCCCGTCACAGGCCATCCGTATAATACCTGGGATATAGATCAGAACGTCAAATCCGTTCGGTATAATACAGTCGACTTTCAATTTACGATCTCTAAATAACATTCGGAACTGGTTTCCGATGTTATACCACGGTCATGGATTTACTAGATCATAAACACATGAGGATGTCTATGCCCTGTACACACAGGACTGACGGATCCTATCTTAATACGCACTGGATATCATGAGCATCAGTCCACACCCAACGAACAGGCGGAGGTCTGATCTAAATAGATCGGTGACGTGACTGCCATCAAAGTGTGGAGGATAACTCATATATCCTACTGTGGTATCCCAAGTCAAAGGACCACTATGCTCGCTCAACTCGAGAAGGTTCCTATTGACGTTGGTGTACCATCTATTAGGAAATCTTCAGTGATTCGTTTAGTGTCTTATCAAATAAACACCTACATGTCTATACGAGTCTCCCGAGACTCAAGGTTCAATGGGATAAACCATCAGACCAAGTCACGATATACGACATGTACTGGTCTCAGCAGATTTTACTAACCGACCCGTTTCAGTAAATCTTGACCATGAACTTTATTTAAGGATATACATCTTATAATGCGCTTCCCAATGTCAATTACAAACTACGTTGTAACTGCGCACTATGTCGTAAATCCTAGGGTCTTTGTCTAATATACACGTATCACTGAACCAGATTCAGTTTCGATCTAATCGTAATCAGATAACTAATCTTAATTAGATCGAATAGGTGTATAAAAGACAAGGGTGCTACCACTAAAATTAGTAATATTATAGAAAATACAATTGCTCGTATTTATGAATCAGACATAAATACGATCCGGATTGGCACTCGGAGCACCAACCCTAACAGGTTTGAGACTTTGGAGTGTTTGTTTATTGTTTTTGGAATTCTATGTTTCTGGGTTCCTGGTTTTCTTTTGTGGGTTTCTGATTTCTAGGTAGCCATTTGGATTCATGAACCCAAATGGCTCATCAGTAGGCAGGCCATTTGGGTTCATGAATCCAGGGGGAATTTCACCAGCAATCAAAAGGATGTGGTTGACA
>SKCR01007007.1:0-24758 GCA_019454045.1 Zanthoxylum bungeanum
TTCAAACGTACATGAAAGAGTACGGTATTCTTTCATATGAGGACTCCTCCCGTGACACGTCAGTTAGACGGTGTGTCCGAACAAAAAACCGAATTTTGTTGGACATGATAAGGTTTATTACGAGTCGCTCTGAGCTACCATTTCCTTCAATGGGACATGTATTAACAGTGCAAAACTTATTTAGAATAAAGTTCCATGTAAATCTGTTTGACAGATATCATATAGGATATGAACAGGAAAGAAACGGGGTTTCTCATTCCTGATAATTTGGGTATGCCAGGCATAACGTTTGGTTTATACCAAATAAAAGGCCCAAATTGGATAAGTGCCAATATAGGTTATCCTAAGGGAACCTTAAGTATAGTACTTGTAAATCCCACATGAGAACAATGTAATTGTTGCTCACCATGCGGTTTTCCTGAGAGGAATACCGATATGCAGTGGTCAGTGGGAGGATAGTGATACTCGATGAAAATCGGAGTAACACTGTTCAAGGCACAAAGACCTTAATGGAACACAAATAGTTCATCTATGATGAATCTATACCATTAATCTTCAAATACACAAGAAACTAGTAGATCGGATAGAGTCAGAAAACAACCTAGGGTATGGGTTTCTGATCTCGCCCCATGAAGATGTCAATCTCATGGAGGTGTACCATCCGACTACGTTTAGATGAAGTGATACGAGGTATCGACTCCCGTTTATGGCAAAGTGCCATGAACCCGAAATGGATTCCATGTATAACAACTGTTTTGGATACTAGTTGTTATACCATAAGGCATTGTGCCTATTGGTACATTAAACGTCTTCAAGGAAGACAGACATGGAAGGCAACATACCAACGTACAAAGCTAGGCTTTTGACGGAAAGGTGTCGTTATCAACATTGTGTTAATAACGGTTCGACCTTTTACCTGTTGCCATGGTAAATCCATTTTGAAAATGCTTGAAAATAACTGTATATTTCATTTATGAAATGTGTCAGTTACAAATCAAAATCGCTTTCCTGAAAAGGAAACCTTTTGGAGAATGTTTATAAACATTCTGACGATTTTGTATAACCGACAAACAAGATTTGCGGGTTATTCGATCCATGTTTGGATTGAAACAAGCATAAGATTCTTGGAACTGTCGTTTTGAAATAATCATAATGGTTTATGATTTTGACTCAAAACGAAATAATTCTTGTGTATATAAGGAGGTTAGTGGGAGAGCGCACTAACAGTGAAATTCCCATAATACAATGGTGAAAGCTTGGCTTTCATAGATATTCTTTCAATAGAAAATTCTCCGTAGAATTCTGGAGAGTAACAACCTTTATTCAAGGAATAAAGATCTACTGGGATAGATTTGGAGTTGTTAACACTCTCTGGGAAATCGTACATTTAAAATGTACTTGTATTGGTGTCTCATACGCTTCGAGCATATGGAGTCACAATCGGGTTAATCCAAGTGATAGTCACTAGATTAAGATTGAGAACATCTGTTAGTATCTTTGAGAACTAAAGATGCTGTCTTAAACTATGGAGAAGGAGAACTTGAAGTGACTGGGATCACCGCTGCAAGTTTCCAAACTATTAAATACTACGGTACTATAAAGTTTGAATTACGGGACAGTGAGCTGGAAATATTCCAAGCAAGATAACTGTTGCCGAATAAACAACAAATACGGATACGGATTATTGCTGCAGCTGAGGCAGCAAAAGAAGCCATTTGGATCGAACCTAAATCTAATTAGATTAGATATAGTTCTGTTAGCAGCTGAACTAGGCGTCAGCACAGGCTAAGGAATTAAAGGTCTCATCGATGATCCAGATATATACTTCTATATCATCTGATTCGTTCAGATCATACATCGTGGCGATGTGATGATCGTGTAAATCGTGTCAGACGATAATCAAACAAATCCGCTGACGAAAACCTTTCCTCAGCAATTTGAGCGAACCTTACATAGTTCAAGTGTTGGAACACTTGAGTGACTCGCTACGTGCCAAGTGGGAGATTGTTGGATAATATGACCCATAGCGTCATTATTTGCACAGAACATTGTGTTGTTGTAGCAAATTAACTATGTAATAAGGAAATGGCACTCTCATCATTTGTGATTAGATCACCGTAGATATATAAATGAAGAGAGGTCCATATGATTAGTTCCTGGATTGAGATGATATGAGACAGTATCAGTCCACGAAGGATTAATCATTAAATATCCATAGCCGTAGTATTATCGAGACTGGATATCGATAATGCGGAATAGGCTAGTATTGCACTTGTGCGCGTTGTGAGGGCACAACGGCATAGTTCTCATAAATATAAGTGTTGGAGACTTATGCAAGTGCGATAGGAGGTCGTGTTTCACCGATGGTACGGGAAACAGCTTCGCTCTGGATAGACCCCTCGGAATCCCATTGGTATTATGACTATGTGTCTATGGGAGGCCGAAGTCAAGGTAGGTGTGTATAGTCTTAACCTGAGACTTGCATCGCTAATACTTACGATAATCGATAAACTTTGGTTTTGGTGGTTGGGGACCCTGACCAGGTTCTGTGTCTACCACTTCTGGGTTTATCAGAGAGTCGTAGAGTATTGGATATGATGTCGAGATGGAAGTATCACTCCAGTCATAATGGAGATGATGTCACGCAGGATACGGTATTAGTACTCTTAAGTGATGCGCATCCAATCGTGATATTATGACCAGGTCATGAATATCCGATTATAGAGACTAGTTACCAGACATCCGATATGTGTTTCGGACGGGGCAGACACTTATCCAGCCCCAGCCCTAACACGTGACTATCCGATACTGGGCCGATATGCACAATACGATTGTATACTACGCTTGATATAGATCTAAATATTCTTAAAAGGATATGTCCGGAGAATTGGGTAGACTTGGTACTTTGCTAGGAGTCGACCTTGTCTCGTAAATCGGTAGAACGTAGTACTTGGTACGTACGTGATTCGGATACTCCGACGACCGTATTTATAGCCAACTTATCCGGAGATCTCATGGGTCACTTCCCGATAATCCACCGATGACGCACAACTCGCACTCTTGAATAATCTGGGATTATATAGAAGAGAGAGAAAATTAATCTAGGATTAATTACGGAGATATTTTATCTCGGATAAAAATCGTCGAGAGAGAGATAACGATTAATTTGGAATTAATCGGTAAATTAATATATTCGATATATTAAACGAAATTAGATTTCGACGCGGAATTAAAATTAGATTTTAATTCGGGAGAACGAATTAATTTAGAATTAATTCGTTAGCAACGTGAATAGTGAATTCGCTAGGCGTAATCACTTAATTACGACGCGACGGAAAAAATCGTTAATTTAGAATTAGCGAATCCGAGCCCGAGTGTGATTGCGAGCGCATTCGTATTTCGAATTCGAGTGCGGCGACGCAAGTCACATCAAGCGTCAAATCTAACGTCAAGTCGTTCATCACATCAAGCGTCAAATCAAGCGTCACTTTGAGTGATGTGACATTTGATTGATTGATGTGAGTGATTGATTGATGGATAAGACAATGACACTTGACATAAAGATGACATGACTTAAGTTGATGTGTACTTGATGGCTTTTAATGAGTTTGACTTTTAAAAGCAAATGTAAAGCAAATGCATGTGAAATTAATTGAAATTCACAAAAGTGTATATAATACACTTGAAATGCAAATGCTAATAACTTGAAAACACATCTTTCATCTCTCTTTTTCTTTCTCTCATATTCACGCCCAAAGGCTTAAAAAAGTTTCTGGTTTGACTCAAAATGGCGTGAACGGGGAAGCCAAGAGTGGGATTTTGTGGCAAAATCTCAAGTGCTAGCACACTTACGAAGTCTTGCGAAGGTGGTAGGGAGGTTCGCCCATGAGCCGGGATCCGTTTAGACGAGGCTTGGAGCTCCGTTTTCTCATCTCAAAATCTGAAATTCCAGGCAGTGGACTGCTGCAGATTGCGTGAATGGCAGTGGGTATTTGGCTTCGATTCGCCTCCAAATCGACTCAACCGATCGATCTGAGTATTCCGCTACCTCCGTTGGTGTATTCACTCATGTTTTCATGCTTTGATTTGATTTGATCTTGGGACCTAATAGAAACTCAACATATTCTTTATATATTATACCAAGAAACATATCACACCAATTGTGACAATTATTCTACACATTCAAACTTGAGGTCAATGGTTCAAGTGACACAAATTGCATCAATTTCTAGAATTAAATGTGAATTATGTGGGTTTAGTCTGAGTCCACCTTTGGATGGTATTAAGGCCTATGGTGGGCCCCATATTTGTTAAAATGTAGTGAGTTTACCGACCGGATTATTTTCGATCGATAAAATTTAATTAATTTATTTATTTAAGAAAATACCGACCGAATTATGTTTCGGTAGGTAATTCGGTAAGTAATTATACGGACCGATCTTATTTCGATCAGTAATTTATTACCGACGAGTCAAATATTGACCGAAAATTTGATCGGTTTTGGTTGGTAATCGTGGTCAGTTTCGATCGATAATCGTGATTATTGACTGAATTTTTGAGATTATCAATTGAATATTCGGTTGATAATTTCAAGTTTTCTTATAATGATTTTGTATTGATATTTGCTAAACTTATCATAATTTTTTATTACGTGTACTTTAATACTAATATACAATTAAGAATCACATACATTTAAATTATTATATAATAACTATTCATCATATATATATATATATATATATATATTTTGAAAGGTTAAGTATCCAAGCCTTTGTCAAATGCTCTATAATTTAATTAAAGATCGGTAGCTCAAGTCTATATTTTACTATGTGCGAGAACATTTTTACATCGATAATTTTTACAGTCATCCTACTTTGCTCAAAGGGCACAGCCATACTTATTATTAACTACAATACTCCTGTTGCTTCAACATGGAAACGATCATGCCCTTATTTTTCTGATTTGTATTTAAACAAAAATGATACACTCACACACACTTTTACTTAAATTTTACAATCCCTCTCACTGTAGCTCCTTGTCTTCTAAAACAGGAGACTCGGCTTTATGCATTGACTTTGTTGGTACTTAAATGACCTAGTTTGTTGACATGTATAATTAGCAACAAAATCATTGTTTATAAGTAGATATTTTAGTAAGATAGAGAACAGATTGTCTTTAAGAAAACGATGACTCAAATAAAATAGTGAAATAAACTAACAAACAAAGTAACGACTATACTTTCTCGTCGTCGAGTTTAATTTCCATGCAAGCCTACATACATGTCCTCTCATTTTTAATAGAAAAGTATGCATGGATATTTCTTTTACTCACCTCAATGTCAATGAGTCTTTTTTGATCATAAACCACTGCATTTGCCAATAAAAATGCATATTCGTTTTAATTTTATTTGTTGGAAAATGCTTATGAGTAAGCATTTTGAGGCACAATTTTAAGCATGATCCACTTCGTGTTAGTGGTTGTTGTTGAATGATTCGGATACTCCTCCGTGAGTACTTCGAAATGGTATATTCATATGCTTAAAATGGTGTTTGGGTGAATGAGGAATTGTTGCTCAAAGTTCACCCATTGGTGTTGGAAAATAAAGAGAAAGGAGCTTGTCCCACATGGGAAAGCTATAAGAGAGAAAATGTCTTTATGTATGATTACTCATATGAAGATGGGTAAGAGTTATAAGGATAGAGGCTCTCTCTACGTGCGCGCGCAGGGGGGGTGCAAATCAAAATCCAATCAGGTTTGGCTCGTGTGCACCCGCGCGTCCTGCGTACACGAATGCCGGACCAAAATTGTGCGGGCCCGGCCTATCCAGTTTTTGCTAGTCTCTTTGTTTTCCAAATCTTTTGAAGTATTTCATAAAAATTAATTCCATTAATTAATTTGTTACTTCAATCGAAAAGTCCCTCATTAATATGATTAATGGCACTTATCTTTTTTTTTCTTTCTATAAAAGGCATGCCGATTTTTTCAAAAGAAAGAAGATACAAATACATCTTTCGTTCTAAGTTGTTCTCGGTTTTATTTCTTTGTTTGAGAAGAGTTCAAACACTTTGTGGTTCGTTGGTAACGGGTTTGGTGGTGCCCATTCTCGTTCGTTTCCGTTGTATCCTGGGAAACAATCGTCTCACGTTCTGCTGCACCTTCGGTACGGGACGAATTTGTTTTAAGGATATTGTTGAAATCAACAAGCCTCGGAATAGTGAAGATTTGGGCTGATTTCAGGGTCCGCTCGTGAGGGTCCGCTCATCAGCCTCTACCTCCGTTTGCCAGCCTCTACTCTCAAGGTCTGCTCTCAGCCTCTGATCTCAGGGTCTACCTCTGCTCTCAGCCTCTGCTCTCAAGGTCTGTCGGGAGGGTCTGCTCTGTGAGTCTGATTTCAGGGTCTGCCGAGAAGGTCTGATTTCAGGGTCTGCCGGGCTGAAATTAAGCCTATTTGGATTTCCTTGTAACTACCAATCATTGTATTTGGAATACTTGTACTACATTATTTGCATGTGTCATTACTCATCTTAGTATTAATTGTTTGTCATGTGTGTATTAAACCGCCTACGAATACTCCTGCTAATCTAGACGGCATTGCTTGTTATATATTTGAGATTGGAGACTTGAAACATGTATCAAATATGTTTTTCTTAAAATATTTTTTGCCCACTCGTGATTGAGATTTGATTATGAGATATATTGGCAAATTATTTTTAGGATAAGATAAGCCTAGAGGAATCTGCCGAAAAATAATTTTAGAATTTTTTTTTAAAGAATTTCTAGTAAAATAAGAATGAGAGAATAATGAAATTCAGAATTAATAAATTTCAAAATTCATGTATCTATTTATAGAGATTAGACAGTCATTGAAAGTACCTTTTTCACTAATTAACTGTGTTATTTTGAAGAATTGCAATTTGATACCGAGTTGCAACTTTCTGAAAATTTAACTACTAACAGAATTGCAAATAATTAAAATGTACAAGTGCTAAGTGCGCTAACATGCACGTATGCCAATCATATAAGCATTCCACTTGTCACAGATAATTTATTCCTTTATATATAAAGTATCGATCTATATAAGATAATAAATTATATTATTCTTTTTCTATATGGGATTATTTCCACTTAGCTTCTTACACTTGTCAAAACACTTTGTTTATATATTACTACAAATCCAACATTGCTTGTAGCTCGCCTATATACTAGAACATATGTGCCTTTAATTATATCAAGATTCGGGAGCATTTTGTGATTAAATAAAGTTGCTTTTTTCTATAATTGACAATAAAAATATAATGAAATCAACTGACTTTTAAATCTTCCTTAATTAATTAGTTGGATAAAAACCTAGTTCTTTTAGGTTTGTATTCATACAAAATATTCTTAATTAATTAATTATGTGGATAAAAATCTAATTCTTTTAAGTTTGTATTCATACAAGACATACATGTTGTGATTCACTGATCACTCTAGAGAGTATTTGAGGAAAAATCGAATTACTATCTATTACAATAAAGAATAAATTACAAAACTGGAAACTTTAAAAACCTCACTTCCTCTCTATATGCAACACTCTCTGGGATCATTGAGCTTGCAATTGAGCTAAGAATTTATAGCACAAATCCAGTGCAAAATGTCAACGAATGAACGGTGCCCACCACCTTTCACTCCTTAATTTGTGGATCCACCTAAAGATTGCTTGTTTTCTTCTTCAAAAATTCTACTCCCCTGATTTTGTGGCAATCACCACATAAAGATTCCATGGCATTTTCTTCATGACTCAGCTGGATGGTAGGAAACTTCTTTCCACTTTGCATGCTTCATGCAAGATAGACCATGGATGCTGGATCTCACAATACAGTTAGCTAGCAGTCACAAAGAGAAAAGAAGAGCTTGTGTTGATCAGAAAAGATAAGAAATGAATGCACATGAATAAAAGTCATCAAACACATCATTGTAACAATAGGTCAAACGACCTCACTTTCAACATTTTGTGTATAGTTTTGTTAAAAAGACGATGCATTTGTAGATTTGCATAAATATGAATTAGATTTAAATTGAGTTTTTTAATAATTATTTTTTTTATATAAATTGTGATTGTTAATTATTAGATAAGAATTTATAATTAATTAATTCTTAACCATTCATTATTACACATACATAACATATGATTATAAAAAGATTATATAATTTAAAATTCAATAAACATGATATACATGCAATGAGTGACAGATAGAGAATAATAAAGTAAATTTTAATAAAAATAATATATAACAATGAAGATGGATAGAATTTGTCAATTTTGATCTAATCCTGTTAATTTTTTTTTTAGATAAATTATTCAATAAAAACTGTTAAGGCAGGACAAAAAAAATTATCAATCTATACAACAATACGGATCTTTAGTTTAAATTACAGGACTGAAATAGCATTTATATAAAGTAGGAGCAGAACGTGAAGAACTGTTGAGCTTGTACTAAGCCGCTTAAGCCAATGGCATCCCAAATGATCACCATCATCTTATTCTTCCAAATGTTATTCAATTCCAAATTTTACCAAGCAAAAGCAGAAACACTGATCAGAGTCGGTTACTGGGAATCGAGTGAGAAGTTCCCCATTTCAGCCATCGATTCTGATCTCTTTACCCACCTTATTTTCGCTTATGCTTATATTAATTCCACCTCTTACCAGCTATCTTTATCACCATCTGATGAGTACCAATTCCCAAAATTTACAGAAATGGTGAAACAAAAGAACCCTTCGATCACCACACTTCTCTCCATTGGAGGAAACAACACAAGCTATTCAACTCTTTCTTCAATGGTGGGAAACTCTTCTAACAGAAAATCTTTCATCGACTCCTCAATAAGATTAGCTAGGCTTTATGGCTTTCAGGGCCTAGATTTTCCTGGGAAAGATCCAAACACAACCACCGATATGTCCAATATGGGTACTCTCTTTGAAGAGTGGCGAGCTGCTACAGAATCAGAGGCAAAAAACTCTAGTGATCGCCACTCCCAGAAATCCCAACTGATCTTGACTGCAAAAGTTAATTACACACCAAAGAATTTATACCCTGTGAACTCAATACAACGAAACTTCAATTGGGTTCATGTTGTTACTGCTGAGTACTACACGCCTCTGTCAACAAACTTCACTGCAGCTCATGCAGCTCTGCATGGCTCAAGTAGCTTTACCAAAAATACGGATCAGGGTATAAAGGCTTGGATTGAGGGAGGGCTATCGGCGGATAAGTTGTGGTTTGTGTTTGCCTTTCTATGGCTATGCATGGACACTTGTGAACCCCAAGGAAAATGGTATTGGTGCACCAGCAACAGGACCAGCCATTTACGTAAATGGACGCGTTAGATATAAAGAGATCACGAATTACATAAAACAACATGGAGCTAGTAATAATGTTCATGTTATGTACAACTCAACTTATGTGGTGAATTACATCTCAATTGGCAACATCTGGTTTGGTTTTGACGATGTCGAGGCTATCAGAGTTAAGATTTCTTATACCAAGGAGAAAAGGCTACTTGGTTACTTTGTGTGGGCAGTTTCCTTTGATGATAATAATTGGGTGCTTTCTCGAGCTGCAGGTAACGCAATTCTGGTGGATTAATTGGGTCAATTCGTTGGAAATGATCATGTCATTAACTGGGTGAATTATTTTCAGCACAAAAAGACAGGATTGCTCCTTCAACTCAAGTGAAAAATAATAAAGATGGACATGGTAATTGGCGTCTGTTGGTACTCACCCTTTCGATTTCAGCGGCAACTGCGATTCTCCTTCTATGCTTTTGTATATATCACAACAGGATGAAAAAACTCAAGTTAAAGAGTAAGTTGTTAGATAATGAAAGAAAGTCTTGAATTCACTCTATATGAATTTACAAATGATAGGGGCCTTTTATATAGGCTACATAGAAAACCAAAATAGAAAAGGAATCCTATAGTAATGAACAATAATAATGAATATAGGAAATCTGCATCTAATAAGGAAATATAATAAAATCTGCAATCCTAAAGGTAATAGGAATTATATTTTGGATATTAATTCCATAATACAGATTTCCATAATAATATTCCTTAATATTCCTTAACATAAGTATTTCAGGGAACTCATTGCATATCTATATATATCTTCAGCCTTCGTGTACTAATAATTAATCTTTGTTGATGTTAGGGACAGAGGACTCCACCGAAACATCAAACAAGAGAGCAAAAAATGTAGCAGATGCTGGAGACTTCAACAGAAATGTTCCTAATCTAAAAGTATATAGTTTTGCTGACATAGAGGTAGCCACGGAAGAATTTTCAGCTAGAAATAAGCTTGGGGAAGGTGGATATGGTCCTGTTTACAAGGTAACATATTGTTAGGATAATATTTCTCATCCTATTAATTCATTAGTGAAAGATATATACGAAACTTCCATGGTTTTTCTTTTTTGAAGGGTGTATTACCTGACGGACAGGTAATAGCAGTGAAGAAACTTTCAAAAACATCCACACAAGGATTTGAGGAATTCAAGAATGAAGTTACGCTTACTGCAAAACTCCAACATGTAAATCCTGTGCGAGTTTTGGGTTTTTGCATTGAGAGAGAAGAGCCTATGTTGATCTACGAGTACATGCCAAACAAAAGCTTGGACTGCTATCTTTTCGGTTAATTTTATGTGTTTTAAGCTACTTCAATTGAATAATTATTATTCATAATTCAATTACATATCACGAATAGATTGTCATTAATTATATTTGGTGCAGATCCCATCAGAAGGCTTATTTTGGATTGGAAAAAACGTGTTATTATCATTTAAGGAATTACTCAGGGACTTTTATATCTTCAAGAATACTCAAGATGGACTATTATTCATCGAGACTTGAAAGCTAGTAATGTTCTATTAAATGAAGATATGAAACCTAAAATATCAGATTTTGGTATGGCTAGAATTTTTATAAAAGAAAGACTTGAAGCAAACACAGAACAAATTGTTGGGACAATGTAAGTATATCTCTCCTACATGATATTCTTTAATCGAGTTTTTGTTTGTTTTCTCTTTATACATATAAAAATTATGAATGTACATAAAAGTGCATTAACACAGTGTACCGAAGATAAAATATTTTTGTCTTTTATGATTTTATGCAAAATGGTTTGCAACAAAATGTGCATTTATCCCTACTTTACGCATGTGTGTATATATATACTTACTTAGTGTTTGATGATTATCAAATGTAGAGGCTACATTCCTCCTGAATACGCTCGCAGAGGAGTGTACTCTACCAAATCAGATGTATATAGTTTTGGAATTTTACTTTTACAAATCATAAGTGGGAAAAGGCTTTCTACACGATGCGGCGTCAATGAAAATTTAGGCCTTCAAGAGTATGTAAGTTTCTTCAACTAATAAACCTTTTTATGCACTTAATTAGTGCAAAATATATTACATCATCATATAATATTGTATTTATATTTTCAGGGATACGAGCTATGGAAAGAAGGCAATGGCATGGAGTTTGTGGATCCAATATTAGAGGATAAAGATTCCTCTTGTAAATTAATGAGATGCCTGCAAATAGCTTTGCTGTGTGTCCAGGAGAATGCAAATGATCGACCTTCAATGTTGGAAGTTTCCTCAATGCTCAAGAATGGAACCACAAATATAAATACTCCCAAGAAGCCTGCTTTTTCAAGACAAGATGATGAAATCAAAGAAGATGAACAGAATAAATCTACAACACAGTTGGAAATATGTTCATCTTATGATGCATCAGTTTCGGAAGTGGTACCTAGATGAATGTACACCACCCAATATGTTCATTTTGAAATTACCTACAAGCAATAGCGACAAGCAATCTTTATACCCAAGATGGGGGTGAATTGAGCTATCGCTATAAATACGGAATTAATAAATCTTTACCGATTTTTAGCTCTTATTACCAAATGGGGACTTAAGGCAATTTTCTCTATTCCAATTAATAGCCTATATGCAAGTTTTCTATTCAATATATATAAGCATAAATAAACTTGCTATAAACAAAAGTATAGGGAAAGAGAATATGACACCAAGATTTATAGTGGTTCGGCCAAACGTGCCTACGTCCACTCCCCCAAGCCTCGCTTGAAGATTTCCACTAGAATCGAGTTTCCGTGGTTCACTCGCAACCAAGAGTTTTCCGCAAAGGTGCACTCCAAACCTTTTACAATTTGAGTTTTGTTCGTAGGCTCACTCACAAACCTTTACAACTACCCACTAATGGGATTTCACAAACCGCAAGTGTTTTTGATAAAGAAATTATAAAACACACTTGGGCACTCACAATGATAAAGAAGTTTGTGTGAGTTGGTTACCCAAATGATCAAAGCTCACTAATATGAATATGAAGATGAAATATGAGCTTTTTCAAATGTAGAGAGTGTAAAATGATTTGAAGATGGTTATAAACTCTCAAGAATATTTTGACATGATTATAAGATGAATATATATGCAAGAAATGGGTTAGAAGTGAGGAAAATGATGAATTTATAGATTTTACACAAAATTAGCCGTTTTAAAGTTCTGGGACCGGTATGGGACCGGTATGCCGATCTAACGGCTCAAAAAATGACCGTTGGCACCTCTGGAATCGGTATGCCGGTTTTGAGACCGGTATGCCTGTTTCTGATGACCAGTCAAGACTGACAGCACTCGATATTTTGGCTATAACTTACTCTAGAAAAAAAATCAAGATCCGTAAATTTCTACGTAAACTAGACACATAGATCTATCTACTATAAAAATTTCAGCTTCAAAAATATTAAGATGAATTTTTTGGAATTTTTCTAATGTGACATGTATGCAGAAAACGCACATCTGAACATGTTGTAGTAAAATGGCTCTAGAAAAGGTTCTATTTATCAGAATTGTGTTTCGTTTGAACCGTAGCAAACTAGAGACACATATCCATCTACCGGTATATCATTTGATGTTTAATTCAACCGTTTGTTAGGTTTTGGAAGATCATTTACTGATGCACTTGTACATGAAGTTCATTTTGGTGCAAATAAAATACAAATGATTCTTTTAACATTCTAAACCATTTTAAATGCAAGTGATGCAAAATGTATGATTCCTAAGAACTTTGAAACATTTGAATAAACTCACTTACAATTAGTTTTAGCTCTTAATTATTATTTTGATCTTCATCTTGCTTGGCTCATTCTTTGACTTTTTCATTATCTTTTTGCTTCTTTATCATCTTTGCTCTCTTGATCATCATATAACCTATTTTAACTCTTCATCAATATTTCGAATTTATTATCATCTTTTTGTAATGTCTGTTAAAGCACGTCGAAGTCTTCACTCTCGTTGCATCATCAAAATCCATTATGTGACTATGTCGCTAACACATCTTATGAACTGGGAGGAGGCACCTGTAACCTTTGGATTTTTTTCCTCACCGTCAACCATCACAAGAAGGTCTTATCTAGTGCGGTGTTGATTTAGTATTAACTTATTTTCCATTTGATTATTGATACGAATCCTTGAACTCTTAATTATTGGAAGTATTGTACACTGAATATAATCTTTTTTTTTATCAATTATAACAAAAGATTTTATTCTATGCTGTTAAGTACATGAAAATGTATTTTGAAAATTACTTATTCGAGATTAATATGTAATATTTAGTTTTATATTATATATTTTTAGTATAGTTTTTATTTAAATATTAATTTGAAAAGCGTCCATCCTAAAGCTAATTTATTTATTTATTTTTACTTTGTTATTGTGGGAATTTGAAAGGGAATTAATGGCTGATCAAATTTAGAAAGCAAGAATTGATACCTTAATATGCAAATTTAGAAAATAAAAGCAAAATATAAGCCAATTTAATGGCATGCGGAGGAAACATAATTGAATTAGGTTGGTCGGGCATATCATCAGAGCTGAATTTAAGATGGAAACAGTGCCAATAAGGAACGATGCTTCTCCGATCCCTGTAGTTACGTTTATATTAGGAATGAACTTTTGTATTTCAATTCCTATATTTATATTTTGATTCCCAAATAGTTTTTAATATTCAATATAATTGATATATTATTATTTTCTATAAGCGTTTGATTTTTAATTAATCATGTGTTTTTATCAGTTTTCATATATGAATAGTCATAATTTTTATATGCGTGATTGAGAAACGCAATTGCATGTGACTCGTAGTGTGGTTTTATGAATTAATCTTCTACTGTAGTAGTGCCCCAGATATATTATCGACGTTAGATAAGTCACAATAATAACATATTGTTGTTGGCGACTTGGTCGCATAAATGGATTTTGATGACGTCAACATGAAAGAAGTCTTCGACGTATGAACACGAAGCAATACAAAAAGTGTCGAAGCATATGGGGTGAAGAGCAAGAATGTGAAGACTAGTGGCAAATCGAAAATAATGATTAAGAGCTTAATCTAATTATAAGTGAGTTTATTCAAATGTTTCAAAGCTCTTAGGAATCATACATTTTGCATCACTTGCATTTTATTTGCACCAAAATGAACTTCATGCACAAGTGCATCGGTAAATGGTCTTCTAAAAACTATCAAATGGTTGAATTAAACTTCAAATGATATACCATTAGATATATATGTGTCTCTAGTTTGCTACGGTTCAAACGGAACACAATTCCGATGTATAGAACTTTTTCTAGAGCCATTTTACTACAACATGTTCAGATGTGCGTTTTCTGCATACATGTCACATTAGAAAAATTCCATAAAATTCATATTAATGTTTTTGGAGCTGAATTTTTAAAGATGTTAGATCTATGTGTCTAGTTTATGTAGAAATTTACGGATCATGATTTGGAATTTTCTAGAGAAAGTTATGGCTAAAATACCAAGTGTCATCAGTCTTGACTAGTCATCAGAACATGCACTGCTACTGAAACCAGGGAGCTCCAAACCAGTCCTCATACCGGTTTCCATACCGGTCTAGCCTTTATGGTGCAGTTACTGAAACCAGGGAGATCGGAACTGGTCTCCATACCGGTTTCCATACCGGTCAAGCTCTTCATATTGAACACTTACTGGAACCAGGGAGACTCATACCGGTCTCCATACCGGTTTCCATACCGGTCTAATGGACACTTGCCCAACGGTAATATAGCCGTTAGTATCCGTTGGAATCCTAGACCGGCATGCCGGTCTCCATACCGGTCTTGCTGTAAGTTGGGGAATGCTTTGCATTTTATTATAAATAGGACCCCAACTCATTTGCCTTGGTTAAGAGACTTAATACACAACCTTCATACATTCTCTAGGGCAAAAATAAGAGTGTCTTAAACCTTCATACACTTAAACACTCATACAAGCTCACACATATCTTCATTACATTTAGTGAGCTTAGATCACTTGGGTTTGCAACTCACACAATCTTCTTATTATTTGTGAGTGCCCAAGTGTGTTTTAATTCTTCTTTATCAAAACACTTGGTGTTTGTGAAATCCCATTGTTTGGGTAAATTGTAAGGTTTGTGAGTGAGCCTACGAACAAAAATCAAAGTTGTAAAAGGTTCGGAGTGCGCCTTTGCGAAAAACTCTTGGTTACGAATGAACCACGAAAAACTCGATTCTAGTGGAAATCTTCAAGCGAGGCTTGAGGGAGTGGACGTAGGCACATTTGACCGAACCACTATAAATCTCGGTGTCGTATTTCTCTTTCCCTTAAACTTTTACTTATTTGCAAGTTTATTTACATTTATATTATTGATTAGAAAACTTGCATATAGGTTGTTATTTACAATAGAGAAAATTAACCTAAGAGCCTATTTGGTAATAAGAGCTTAAAATCGGTAAAGATTTAATAATTCCGCATTTGTAGCGATAACCCAATTCACCCCCCCTCTTGGGTATAGAGATTGCTTTGTCGCTATTGCTTGTAGGTACTTTCAGTTGGTATCAAGAAAGACTTAACCATCCGAGATTAGATCATGGCATCTACAAGCAACTCGTCAAATCTTGCCGAGGGGTTTTCAACAACTAGACCTCCGTTTTACACCGGAACGGACTACAATTATTGGAAGATGCGAATGTTGAATTATCTCCTTGCCGTTGATCCGCAATCCTATTTGGTTATCACACGAGGTGAAAAAGGGCCAACGAAGAAGAATAGTAATGAGGTTGATATTCCAAAAACCGAGCTTAGAATGGGATAGTGAGGATGTAAAAATAGCCTCACAAAATGCTAAGGCACTCAACCAACTCCTATGTGCCATTGATCGGGATCAAGTAAGCAAGCTTCCGGAATGTGGAAAAGCATATGATTTATGGAAGTCTTTGGAAATGGTCAATGAGGGCACAAGCCAAGTGAAGGAATCGAAGATCAACCGGTTCATGTGCGAATTGGACAATTTCAAGATGGAATCCGGGGAAGAAATTGATCACATGATTTCGAGGTTTACGGTCATCATCAATCATTTGGGAGCCTTGGGAAAAGTCATCGGGACATCGGATCAAGTGAAGAAAATCTTGAAATCACTCCCGAAAGAATTTAGAAGCTACACCTCCTCCATTAGAGAAGCAAACGACATAAACACATTGAAGATGGATGATTTGGTCGGCAAATTGCTAGAGTATGAAATGGAAATCAAGATGGATAAAAAGGAGGAAGATGAGAAAAGGACAAAGAAATCAATGGCCTTAAAAGCGAGGAAAAGAGACGACTCAAGCTCAAGTGATAGTGACAGTGATGATGAGTTGGCTCAAATAAACAAGAGCTTCAAAAAGCTTATTAAATCCGTAAAGCTCAAAGGAAAATCAAAGTTGGATGAAAAGAAAGAAGAGAAATGGCCGCGAAAGAACAAGAAAATTGTATGTTATGAATGCAACAAATCGGGTCATATAGCCACCGATTGCCCATTGAGAATAATGAAAGGAAAATCAAAGAAAAAGGCATTGAAAGCTAATTCAACTTGGAGTGATAGCGATTCAAGCTCATCTGATGAGGAAGAGGTAGAAGTCAACGATAAATCAATAGCATTCATGACTATCACAGATGAGGACTTCCACTTTGAAAGCGAAGAAGAAGAGGTGCATAATTCTCAAGACTACAATGATCTACTTAATGCTTTTAATAGTTTAAAAGAATTGTGTGATATGCTTAAAAAGAAATTAAAATTGGTCAAAAATGAGCATGCTACACTTAAAATTGAACATGCAACTAGTATGGATAAAATTCATGTTTTAGATAATGATATGATATGCTTAAAGGCTAAACATGAAAAAGAAATTGCATGCTTAAATGATGAAAATGCATGTTTAAAGATTAAAAAGCTAGAACTTGAGAATGTCATATCAAATATGCCATCTAACTCTAAGACATGCGATTGCGAATCAATTTTGAATGAAAATGTGTTATTAAACACAAAAGTTATAGATTTGAAAAACATACTCAATAAATTCACATTGGGACATAAAAATTTTAATATGCTTATTGGATCCCAAAAATGTGCATTTAAAAGAGAAGGATTAGGATATAGGCCTTACATTAAACGAAAATTTTTGAAAAATTATTTTGTTAAGGCATCCAATTCTTATGCTAAGAATGTTAAAAATGAAAATATCACATGTCATGCATGTAATGAAAGGGGACATAAAATTTATGAATGCATGTATAAGAATGTGATTAAAAATGCATGGATTCCTCAAGGAATCAAAACTAACCCCAATGGACCCAAGAAAGTTTGGGTACCAAAGTGTAATTGACAAATATGTAAGGGGAGCTTTGGGAATGGATCTTTAAAGAGAATTACAAAATTGATCCCAAAGGCTCACGGAAATGAGGAATCGCAACGGTAACGGTAAAATCCGTATTCACGGAAACATTGGTACCGTTTCCTCTAAATATCTATATGTATGCATATTCTATATTGGTTAATATTTTTTGAAGCATACAAAATGATTAGGCAAGTATTCAAACTTCTATTGGTATCAATTGTTCATTTGATATCATTAAATGCCTTAATCATATACTTAAACCCCTTCTTTATTTCAATTGGTATCACATGAAATTTATTGAGTTAAATTTCATATATGTGATCATTTGATTAATTTTGCATTGAAAATGACTTTGCCATGTAACATAATTGAATAATCATGAAAAGCATGGATTTTGATTGTTTAGTAATTGGTAAGATATTCATAAGAAGACAATCATTAAAATGCATTGAAGTCATTGATTTTAATTGGTATCATGATATTAATGACTTATTTTATTTGATATCACAATTAGGGAGAAACAATTCTTAAAATGATATGATATTCAATCGGAATCATTGATATAAAATATTAATTGGTATCATTAGTACATAATCTTTTGAAAATTGTATTATACATGATTTTTACATCTTATGGCAAAAAGGGGGAAATGTCAAAATGTGCATATTTTTAATTTTGGTATCTTTATTTATAGCACATATGTACTTGGTATCTCATTTAGATTTAAATTTTGCTTCTCCACTTTTTGATAATATCAAAGGGGGAGAAATCATTAGAAATGAGATTAAAACTTGTTTAACCCTCACCCATGGTTTAAGGGGGAGTAATTGTACTAATGTGTTTGTCAAGTTTCATATAGCTATATTAAAGACAATCACATATTGAGGGGGAGCTTATATTGAGGGGGAGCAAAATCGTCAAATTTGGACTCCAAGAAGCTCACAAGTATTAACAAGTTTTAAGGGGTTGCCATCATCAAAAAGGGGGAGATTGTTGGCGACTTGGTCGCATAAATGATTTTGATGACATCAACATGAAAGAAGTCTTCGACGTACGAACAAGAAGCAATACAAAAAGTGTCGAAGCATATGGGGTGAAGAGCGAGAATGTGAAGACTAGCGGAAAATCAAAAATAATGATTAAGAGCTTAATCTAATTATAAGTGAGTTTATTCAAATATTTCAAAGCTCTTAGGAATCATACATTTGGCATCACTTGCATTTTATTTGCACCAAAATGAACTTCATGCACAAGTACATCGTTAAATGATCTTCTAAAAACTATCAAATGGTTGAATTAAACTTCAAATGATATACCATTAGATAGATATATGTCTCTAGTTTTCTACGGTTCAAACGGAACACAATTCCGATGTATAGAACTTTTTCTAGAGTCATTTTACTACAACATGTTCAGATGTGCATTTTCTGCATACATGTCACATTAGAAAAATTCTATAAAATTCTTATTAATTTTTTTAGAGCTGAATTTTTTACAGAAGCTAGATCTATGTTTCTTGTTTATGCAGAAATTTACGGATCATGATTTGGAATTTTCTAGAGAAAGTTATGGCTAAAATACCAAGTGTCGTCAGTCTTGACTGGTCATCAGAACATGCATTGCTACTGAAACCAGGGAGCTCCAAACCGGTCCTCATACCGGTTTCCATACCGGTCTAGCCTTTATGGTGCAGTTACTGAAACCAGGGAGATCCAAACCGGTCACCATACCGGTTTCCATACCGGTCAAGCTCTTCATATTGAACACTTACTGGAACCAGAGAGACTCATACAGGTCTCCATACCGGTTTTCATACCGGTCTAACGGACACTTGCCCAACGGTAATATAGCCGTTAGTATCCGTTGGAACCCTAGACCAGTATGCCGGTCTCCATACCGGTCTCGCTGTAAGTTGGGGAATGCTTTGCATTTTATTATAAATAGGACCCCAACTCATTTGCCTTGGTTAAGAGACTTAATACACAACCTTCATACATTCTCTAAGGCAAAAATACGAGTGTCTTAAACCTTCATACACTTAAACACTCATACAAGCTCACACACATCTTCATTACATTTAGTGAGCTTAGATCACTTGGGTTTGCAACTCACACAATCTTCTTATTATTTGTGAGTGCCCAAGTGTGTTTTAATTCTTCTTTATCAAAACACTTGCTGTTTGTGAAATCCCATTGTTTGGGTAAATTGTAAAGGTTTGTGAGTGAGCCTACAAACAAAACTCAAATTGTAAAGGTTTGTGAGTGAGCCTACGAACAAAACTCAAAGTTGTAAAAGGTTCGGAGTGCGCCTTTGCAGAAAACTCTTGGTTACGAGTGAACCACGAAAAACTGGATTCTAGGGGAAATCTTCAAGCGAGGCTTGATGGAGTGGACGTAGGCACATTTGGCCGAACCAATATAAATCTCGGTGTCGTATTTCTCTTTCCCTTAAAATTTTACTTATTTGCAAGTTTATTTACATTTATATTATTGATTAGAAAACTTGCATATAGGTTGTTATTTACAATAGAGAAAATTAACCTAAGAGCCTATTTGGTAATAAGAGCTTAAAATCGGCAAAGATTTTATAATTCCGCATTTGTAGCGATAACCCAATTCACCCCCCCTTGGGTATAGAGATTGCTTTGTCGCTATTGCTTGTAGGTACTTTCAATTGTGCCTTTAATATAGAGAAAGTATTATGTCAATTACCTTAGTATTCAATATATTTTAAATTGATTTATCTTCCGTTTATTGTTTGGAAAGTGAAACTCTTAGTTGAGTAATAAAAGGAATCAAATATTTACTCAAATATTAAATATAAGGACATAACATAAGAAGGATTCTTGACATTTTAGTGCCATTTTTCTCTTTGATAATCCTTAAGTCATTTTCATAATTTTCATTCTAATTTATCAGTTAAATCATCTTTTTTAATTAAATTGTTACTAACGTTCCTATTAAGTAAACTAGTTCTTTCGTAATCATCTCTTTGAGTATCAACACCCCAACTATATTACGATAACCATAAATATTTTTTGGATTTAATCATAGGTATTGTCACATATTAGAATATACTTCCTTAAAATATCAATGCGGTGAATTTTATATAGAATTTATATGTAATGAAATCATTTTAACTCCACCAAATAAAGATTGTATGTAAATTGATATAATTAAACAAATTTCCAGGACACATTTAATGCATATGAGATTATAGCGTTTACCAAAGTCCTCGTTACTCAATATTTGTTCAAATCTTAGCTGATTTTCTGAAAGATGTTAATTGTGCAATAAATTTACGAGTGGTAATGTCACGATCCCCTCCCTAAAGCGGGCCTAACCCTAGAAAGGGGTCTGTGAGCTACTTCAGCTCGAGCATTTTATATGTCATGCAATATAGCTAAATTTACAAAGAAAGTAATGTTCCACAAAATACAATTCAATAACCCTCAAATAATTATTTTCAGCAAAAGTATGTAAAAATATGAAAATGTCCTAAATCTTGTATCTCAAAAGGCAAAATAAATTTTTGGACCAACCCGGCTGGCGGCTGTGGTAAACGAGTTAAATCCTAGTACTGCTGCTGCTACTGTTGCGGTGGCGAACCTCCTGGGATGTTTGGGAAAAGAGGGGGCGAGCTTAAAGAGCTCAGTAAATAAAAACAATCATACTATCAACATGACATCACCAATATAACCTCGCATAAATATACAAGCGGGGGACTGAACCACACGCCTCTGCTAACCTCGCATAACCTCACATCTCCGATAACTATTATACTAAATTCAGCAGCATAACAATAATAACACACAATATCCAATACAAAACCTCATCTAATTCCATCCATCCATCTCATCTCAAAGTCACAGAGTACTCAAATACTCCGGTTAATAATACAAACATACAGTTATACCCAAAATTTGTATTCACAATTTATGTTCTCATGCTATCAATTACTCAATATAATTTCTAAACATATGTGTATAAATATATTTATGCTATATTACATAAACTCATATATCAAATATCAATCAACAAATATTTATGTTAAGGGAATCATCGTGCTTTGTACTTACCTCAATCCACATAAAACTCTATATATCTATATGTACTCGCTAAAATCTGGAAAAATTATAAAATTATAATCGGGTCTCTGTATTTTACTAAAATTATGATTTTTACCTCTAAACTATCAGTTATCACATATTACTCACTAAAAATCAAAATTTACAGATTTGTGTCCCTAATCATACCAATTAACGAATAAGTCCAAAACTCTCAAAATATTACATTTACACCCCTAAAATTATAAAATATAACGTAACAAGCTCCAACGACTTCAAAATTCCACAGCGAGATGATCAAAAGACAGTACACATCATCAGGATCACAACGACGATGGTGGTGATGGTGGATGCTCAGTGGTCACCGATGATCGGTCGAATGACGTTAACTCTCATTTTTGAATCGTTTCACGACAACCGTATGTCCAATTTGGGCAATACGTATTTCGATGAGGAAAAGATTCTGGTCCATGAGGTATGCAGGCACGGTAGCATGTGGGGCAGCGAATGCGGTAGCGCGTGAGTGGTCGTGCGGTGGAATCAGGTCGTTGGACCAACGATGTTGGATTCGTCTCGTCGAGGGGAGTCTCCGGAGTGGTCACTCACCAGAAAAAGTGGTCGGACGATGTCGAACAACCTCTTTCTCTCTCATGCTCATATTTTCTCTCTCCTATATACTTTCTCTCTCTACTGTTTCGACTGTCACTCTCTGTCACTGGTCCCTGTAAATTTTCTATTCCCTTTTAATACTAATCAATGATACACTTACCCTCTTCTTTTGTTTTCAAGATAAAGATACCTCAAAATAAGCCTTAGCACTTCAAGAAAACTGTGAAGTAGAGACGGAAAAATTTGTCTCTAATCCGTCGCAACATGATAGGTAGCGACGGAATAGAGACGAAAAAATTCCGTCTCTATTCTCTTGGTCGCAAAAAAAACAGTGATAGAAATGTTAATTCCGTTGCTAAATTTAGCGACAGAATTTTCCGTCGCTATTTAACGATGAAATTTTTAGCAACGGAAATTACGTTTCTATTTAGAGATGAAATTTTCATCTCTAATTAGGTCGCTAATTCGAAATGTAATAAGAGATGGATTTTTCCATTTCTATTCAGAAACGAAAAGTCCGTCTCAAATTGGAGACGAAATCCGTTTCTATTTTTCGTTTCTAATTTCCTACGAAATTTCTTTTTTTTTTTATAAATATAAAATTATTATTTTTTAATTTTTTTAAGAAATTAATTTTATTTAAATAAAATTATTAATATTAGTAAAATTATAAAATAAACACAACAAATAGTAAAATAAAAATTTTATTATATAAACATTATAATGTTCAAAAAAATACAACATAAAAAAATACATATAAGTTAATCCTCTTTATCTCTCTGCTCACCGTACAATGCCTTTCTCTTAAATTCTGCAGCAAGCCAATCAACAATCCTCTGCATACATTATGCGACAAATGTCAGTCCATTAAGCACCTATTACCTATAAATGTCAGTCCATTAAGCACCAATACAGACACAACACACACATATGCAGTTCTGCACATATATTAATAAGACAAGGAAAAAGAGTTCAACCTTGTCAAAATCATCACCACCCGTGGAAAGCACTTCAAACACTCCATCACCGACCTCTCAAGTACTTCAATCAAAGTAAAACAAGTGAACTGCTCAAATATTCAAATTCTGGACAGACCTTTCAGTTCAAAATACAACACATTTAAGAGGATTCTCAGAACAAATATAGGCAAAGCATAAGCCCATGGAGAATAGAATAAGTGATCCATTTGCTTAAAGAAAATAGGAAGCCTGAAAATAATAAATGCCATTTCTGCCATCCCGTTAAACATCACATTAAGTAGACCGAAGAACAATGCTCCATAATCCTTTCCTCCATCAGCCACATTTCCCACTGACATCTCTATTCTAAGGAACACAGTCAGGGCAACTAGTGACATGATTGTTATCTGGAAAGTCTTGAAAATATACACAAAAGAATTACGCTTCATAAGTAGCCACTCCCTTTTGAAGCATGCCTTGAACAAATCCATATTTGAAATTGTTGGGGTTTTGGGCGAAGGGCGCGGCAGAAGCGCTGTTCTGGCGAAATCGTAAACTTTAAACTTTTTAAATTTCCGAATGAATTATTCAATATCCAATATGAATAATTCATTCATATTTCACCTAAACATATTTATTCGATATCAAATAGTGACATAAATAGTTAAGAAACACTGTGAAATTTTTACGAAAATATTTTTTCGCAAAATGACATAAGACGTGTTTTTGACCGAACCGACTACCCAATACACATGAGGGTTTCCCAGGTCAGCCCCAATAGTATTAGGACAGTTCAAATTCACTATTTGGGCAGCCGTCACCCGGTTGGCTCTAGAGAAGCTTGTGAGGTCTCTACAACATTTCATCGAGGAGAAATCAATATTAGATCTTGAAGTGAAGTGAAGCTTGCTAGCATTGGAAATCAAGGTTGGATCTTGAAGTCAAGCCTATACACCTTAGAGGTTCTCCAAAAATTTCAACAAAGGAGAAGTAAACTGGATCTTGCATCAAGCTTACTAGGTAACATTTGATCTTCTCATAAGCTATGTTTATTTATGTATTATATGCATGATCACATAATTTAATGTTGAAATAAGGCTAATAAATTGTGTTAGGATACTTTGGAAGTATTAACACAATATGCTTGTAATTGGGTCAAAATATTTATGTTAGACATAAACATTAGTAAGAGTGTGGAACTCTATATTAAAGTTTAGAGCTATGATTACCATTTTAGAATCACTTGACCACCTTTGGGTGACCTAGAATTGTTCATGAGATATTTCTTATTGGGATTCTAATTTGGTATGTGTATTGGATTCAAAATTTATGTAAGTGCGTATTTAGAATAAATTTAAGTTTTTGTAA
>SKCR01007008.1:0-24851 GCA_019454045.1 Zanthoxylum bungeanum
ATGCCTAAAGCTCACAAATAAGCTCTATATTTATAAAAAAATTCAAGCTCATAATTTCAACACATGAATAGTGCCTACCGAAAGTAATTTGGAAGTTTGCTCAAGATTTCTACAAACTTAATCTTCCACCGAAAGTTGCATGACAGTAGGGGTGGTAATTTGGGTCATGATTCGTTTATTCGTTCGATTCGATTCAATTTAAAGCGAATACGAGTTTGAAAAAATTGATTCGTTTAATAAATGACTCAATTCGATTCGATTCGTTTATTAAACGAATCGAATACGAATTTAAGCTCATTGATTCGTTTATTCGTTTAGAATTCGTTTTATTATTTTTATTTACTAGTTCATGTTAATTTTCAATTAAGATTCGAGAAATTATAGCTAATTATCATAGAAAAAAAATAATATTTTCGATATTTGGTGAGATATTTTTAGTAAATATATTAATTACATATTTCATATTTATATATTTATGAAGAATTAATGTAAATCAAGTGTGGTAAATTATTTTATTAAATAATATTATGACTAAACGAATAAACGAATATTCGTATTCGATTCGTTTAATAAACGAATCGAATTCGAATCCTGATATTAGAATTCGTTTAATAAACGAATCGGATACGAATTCATCACATTTTGATTCGATTCGTTTATGATTCGATAAAAATTCGATTCGTTAATTCGTTTTGTTACCCCTACATAACATCTCTCCTCTCATGCATAATACTCTACACATGAAACTTACATTGTGATCATATGGAAAGAAAAAAAATGTACACGACTTAATTTTAGATTAAACTTTGAACTCCGACTAATCCATATGTCCACTATCCTCGAGTCCACGTCAGTTTCACACTGATCATGAAACTTGCATTGTGATCATATGGAAAGAAAAATAACGTACATATGACTTAAAGTTCCCAAAAGGTATATAATTTGATAATAAAATGTTTAGGATTTAGTTATTAGGTCTTAAATTCGAGTTTAAAATGTTCATTTTTTATAAGAATTTAGGATAATCAAGAATTTTATTTATTTTATTTAAATTCAAATCAAATGATTTGACGATTAAATTTTCAAAATTAAAAAAAATAATAATAATAATCAGAACTAGCATTTATCAGCTGTACAGAATCTGTAATGTCAAATCATACAGTTGGTATTTTGGAAGTAAGTTTCTCGTGTATAATCAATTGTCATGTCACATATAATTTATAAAGAGAGGCTCTCTTTCTGCAGCAACAGTGAGTCAGTGGCGAGGTAACATTTTCTCGTTGTCAGTACCAATGCTGAGAGATATTTTTTTGTATTTCCCTCCCCACTTCATTTCCTCCTCCTTCCAGATTTCTTTCCAATTTTTATGTCTTTTTGGTCAATTATTAATTATATGTTGTTAGGGTTAGGGCTTCATTTTTTTTAACGGTTATTAAAAAGGTAATATTCGAAAGAATCAAACATATCCCTTCTGTCTTCTACTATTTTCTTTCAACTTTTTCATTACTTTGTACCCTCCAAACTTTATTATTAGACAACTGCTATCTACTAATTGAAGGTTTTTATTTTTCTTTTTAAGTGGATTTTCTTTTTAGTTACAAGAAAGAAGAAAAAAACAAATTCACTGTAATATCCCAAATTTTCGAAACAGTTTTGAAAGGTTTTCGAAACAAAGTTTAGGTTTCGGAATGAAATATACTAAAAATAAGGGTTTAAGTTTTGAAAAATATGTTAGAATGTCTTGAAGAGGCATTTCGTAGCTTTAGAAATCGCATAATTCGAAAGTGTCAGTTACACGTAATTTATTATATATATTTTTATATGGCGGAATTTTGTTGTTTCGTCTATAAAAATAGCAAACAAACTCTGATTGAGCTGAATTGAACAGTTTGATTTATTTTTCTGAGAGAGACAACTTTCATGTGTAACACTTTTTGAAATTTTCATCAGAATGGCCTCAAAAATATAAATTTCCGAGACAGTACATGTCAGGGACCTATTTGTAATTTCACAAGGGCTATTTTGCAGTTTTTAGAAAATATATTATAAATACCCTCAAGTTTAAGAAATTACGAAAAAGTAAAAACTTCACCCATTTGCTTCATTAAAGCACACTGACAGTATGGAGAGAGATGGTGGCGCACGACCGTCAGACCACTGCCAGCGATAAGCGACCACTCCATCGTGATCTTCCGGCCACCAGAAACATGATGGTGGTCGGCGATCAACCATTGGCCAGTTGTGGTGGCTGGAAATAGAGGAAGAAGTCGCGATCTTTCGCGTCCCGATCCCGGCTCGTTTCTTTGATCCACGTGTCGAGTCACCACCAAATCGAAGCCATTAATGAGTACTACAAGGCTGCAGTGGCGATTTTATCTATTGGAGCTCAGTTTCATGCAAAATAAAGTAAAAATATGCAGTAAATAGTGAAACCCACGAGTTTGATTGCTTTGATTCTAATTCCATCGATTCCAGCGTGTTCGTGGGAGCATTAGGAGTCCTCTGGTACCCTCAGAATTTCGGTAAGACTTTTTTTTGAAATCGTTGGAAACCCCACCGTCAAACCACCACTTCCGGGCTTAAGCGCAGCAGACAGGAACTCAAGATGAGATCCTGAACCGTACACCACTAAGTCACACCCCTTGGGACGAATATCGGTAAGACCTCCAAGTAAAAACTCAAAATTTTCAAGTAAAGAGTATTATGTTCGGATGCTTCTAGTAGATTCGTAGAGTTATGTATTGATGTGTATTATGTGAATTGAGCTAGAATGTATTGAATATATGTTGATGGTAGAATCCGGGTGAAATCGGAATAAATTAGATCGATATGTAAAACATGGTTTTGCATACGTCGGTGTTTTGATGAACATAATGATATATATGAGTTAGCTATGATGATATGATGATGTTTAGATGGTTCTGGAAATTTCTAGAAGTTTTAGGATCATTTCATAGCGTTTTCGAAAGATTTTCCGAAAATACATAATTAGAAGGTTTAAGCTAATTAGTTGTCTTAGAATGGTGTATAATGATATATTAATAGTAACGAAATTGAAATCATTGGAATCAGACTTGATATGTGTGTTCCGGGAATGTCCGAAAGTTTGTTATCATTGAGTCAAGAATTCCAGGTAACAATGATTCTAACTGCGTTTCACCGTTTGTTTTGACAAATTTGACTAGGATCAGGAGTGTTCGCGTAGCCAGATAAGTATTCCATGCGGTGAGCACTTGATCTTAATTTTTTATGCTTCTTTAGTGTGTGTGTGTGTGTGTAGATATGTTGGTATAACTGATGTCAGAACAATATGAGATGTGAGATCATTGTTTCATAGTTACGAGTTATTCGTCAGTGGTTGATGTATTTGATATGTGTTTTGTGATATGTCTGACATATGTGTGGATATTCTTGATTATTTATTTTTCAGAAAAATATATTAGAAAGTTTATTTTCAAAAAAGAATTGATTTTCTTTTATTCGGTTTTCGTTTTGATGAGATATGATATGTTTTCAATATGGTTCTTATACTATGTTTTTATTTGTTTTATGATTTTTGAAACTTATACTATGTTTTTATTTGTTTTATGATTTTTGAAACTGTCGTGGTGATTGTATCGGGTCATGTCCATCTGAAAATGGGCCGACCCGCTACTCTATTGATATGGTCTCGTTTCGTTCATTGTCCGGTCTGTGCCCGTGACCCGAGCATTGGACGATTGATTTGTTCGTCCAGTTGAGTTGGTTCATAGACGTTTGATACAAGTTTATGATGATATTGGTTTTGGAATTGATTTCGTTTCCAACAGATTAGTTTTATGATATATTTTGGATACCTTTGTTTATAGTTTTCTGAAAAGTGATTTGAAAAGTTTGTCTTTAAAAAGATTTGCTTTTGAAACAAATGTATTTTAGATATATTTGAATTTGCTTATGCTATGATATGGCATATTTTCACCACGACACTCGTATTATATTTTTATGTGTTTTATGATTTTTGAACTCGTCATGGTACTTGTATAAGTCATATCCATTTGTTTCGTTTATTATCTAATCAGGGCACACGACTTGGACATTAAATGCTTGATTAGTTTTATGACGCATTCAGATACTCCTGTTTTATTATTTTGGAAAATTATTTTCAAAAGTAAGTTTAAAGTGATTACTTTACGTTTCACCGATTTTGATGATCGATGAGATTGATTGTATAGAACTTATATTTTTAATGTTTGTATGTAAACAGTTTGGATGAGTTAGTATTATATCATAGTAAAGTTGGTTAGAGAGTCCATTCAGACGACATTCATCTCATACCTATTCTAAAATAGTTAGTGAGTTTCGTACGAGTATTGTACTCATAAACTAGTACTTGTGTTTATTTATGATTCAATCATGTATTTTTTGCACATTCTGACTTTTAATCTCGTGAATTGATGTCTTTTGATTTTTGAAAGTTTCATACATCTCTGTTATTGGCTATACAATATTTTAAAGGCCTGAAATGAGTAAGATCCTAGATTTGTACATGTATGCATTTCTCGAAGGTTTGTATGTGAAAGGTTCACATTTCTCGGAGGGTTGTGTGGGAAATGTATACATGAAAATCTGATGTTGGAAAAATTTTCTTCTATGTATAGTACAAGTAAGCTTTCTGAAGTTGTGTGTGTACGAAAGTTAAGTAGAGGATTTGAGATTCTGTATAAGCTATATTTTTGAATTTGTATATGTAACCGTATGTAACTTGGACTTTGAACGTTCAAAAGTTTTCCGTATAAAGATTAGTACTTGAGATATTACTAAAGAAATTTTTATACTTTTTGATTTGATGATATTTCAAATATATTTCCTTTTTTGATATATGATAAAAGAATTTAAATTTAAAAATTCAAATAATTTGGATATCATAATTCTCACTTACAGGTTTGTTTAAAGTTTTGGTTTTGTATTCTAGATCAGTATATGTAAGTATTTTCAGAGGATTTTGTATATTAAGAATGTAAGTAATAGTACGAAGCTTGAAAGAATTTCAGTATAAGTTCATGTTAGGGCATATGTGGGAACCTTAGGGTCAGATTGGTGTCCCGCACAACGAAAATGGGTCTAACACATGGATATCAAATATAGGTGTATTTGTAAACTATTTTATTGAAAACTACATTCCATTATGAGGGCATAAGGAAAAACGGGGAGCAAATCGGTGTTCGGAAACTCTGAAACAGAGAAAATAAAGTTTCAGTGTTCATCAACTCTCGGCGTGTCGCGACGCGGAGGCTTGGGCGTCGCAACACCCAATCTTCGAGAGCAATCTGCGAGAGCTCAATGTCTCGGCATCGCGACGCTCACCCTTGAGCGTCGCGATGCCAAAAGGTCTGAAAGCTAAGTGTCGCGACGCTGACCTGTGTAAAATATTGGCAGAGAAAATTTAATCTTCAAATCAATTCTAAACACTTCCAATTTTCTCCAAACACTTCAATAAACATAAAATCTAATTTTAACATCAAAATCAACATCAACACATGTTATACAACAGACATACATATATTTTAAATACATATATGCATTTCTTTGAATCAAAACACAAATCAAAATAGAATCATATAATGAAATGACTCATGAAAATTCTAGGTCACTTAAAAGTGGTCAGATGATTCTAGAATGGTAGTCATAACTCCAAGCTATCAAGAGTTCCAAACTCTAATTTAATGTTTCATATCCAACATGAACATATCTGATCTAATTATAAGCATATTGTATTTATACTTACAAAGCATCCATACACAATTTATTAGCCTAATTTCAACATCAAACTATGTTATTATGTATCAAATGCATAATTCATCACTATATGTCTCACTAATGAAAAATATAGCTTTGGAGAAGATCAAACTTACCTAACAAGTTTGGTTCCAAGATCCAATATGTTTCTCCTTGTTGAAATGGTTGGAGAACTTCCAAAGCTAGCAAGCTTGGGTCAAAGATCCAATCTCATTCTCCTTATTATTGTAGAGAATTCCCAAAGTTAGCAAGCTTAGTTCCAAGATTCAATATTCTTCTCCTTATTGAAATGTTATAGTGAACTTCCAAAGCTTCTCTAAACACATCTATTTCTTAGGCTAATATCTATAATTCTTGCTTATTTTAGCTTTCTCAACCTTGATTAAAATCTTGCTCAAGCTTGCTATTTATAGCAAAACTTAGGTAAATTTTAATTAATAAAAATTCTTATAAACTTTTATGTGGGCTTAATCCAATTTTTCTGAATATGGTGACTAATCACATTTGTCTACCACTTTGATTTAATCCAAGTAAATCAAGACAAAAATTAGCAAATGAATTAGTTCATTATCTACCACTTTGATTTAATCCATTTAAATCAAGACAAATACACTTATAATTACATATTTATAATTATCAAAATATCCTTTAATGGTATAGATATTTATGAAATTACAATAAAGCCCTTGTGTGATTTTGGATTAATCCAATTAATCCAATTAGGTCAAAGTAAATAATCAGTGTTATCCAATAATATTTAATTATTTTAGTTGATAATTATAATATCAAACATTATTTATTATAAAAAATTATCGGCTACCCAAGTGGTCAATGAGTACACTTCATATTGTGGGACTCTCTAAGTCCAAACACGTTCGTCATATAGGCCTAACTTATATTGTCGTAATTCGGCCATCTCCGAATTTATGAAGAACACGAACGACCTTTCTGAACTATACAAGTCGAGGTCATCATATATGTTTAACAATCCCTCCGTTTTAGGCTATCCGTTACACCATTAAGTTTATAAGGCGCACATCTCATTTCGACATGTCCACGATTTTTTACAACTAATCAGAAACTATTTCTGATATATGTGATCCACCCTAGGTGACTGGCTTTGGCGCCAAAGTCTTAAGATTCATGACTTACTCACATTGATACATAAACCCCTTTATGGTACACATACGGGCCGATGGATCATATCTTGATACACATTTGATTAACAAGTGCATCGGTCTATACCCAACGATCAACTAGCGGCCAGATCATGAAAGGTCTCTAACATACATGGCATCAAAGCGTGGAGGATCACACACAAAATCAATTTTATCCTATAGTCAAAGGATCACATATGCTACTCGACTCGATGAGATTCCTATTGAAGGTAGTGTGTACTTTCAACTATTAGGAATCACCTGTGAGTCATTCAGTATTCACTTCAACTAATACACAGATGTCTATATGAGCTTTCCAAGCTCATGGTACATCGAGTTAAACCATTGGAACTCCAATTCCAATATACAACATGTGCTAGTCTTCTAGGTTATATGAATTTGACTGTATCCCAAAACCAATGACTATGAATATTTACTTTAAGAATAGTTTATAATAGTAATATTATCCAAATATCGGACCATCCAGTATCCAGTATTACTACATGATAATTCTAAGGTCGGTGTCCTTTTCAACATATTTATATATCAATCTAATATGCATAATGATATTACCATTAATAAGGTTTGAAATGAAAAAGTAGTTATTTTATTAATAAATAATAAAATATAATATACAATATATTATTCGGATTGGCGCTCCAAACACCAACTCCAACAGTTCAAGTACAGTGTTTCTTTGAAGTTCTAAATTTGTTTGGCCGTGTCGTTTTCCGACGACTATGCAATTAAGGGCTTTCAGGCAAACTTATATATGTGACGATATACATACACTATTTTTAATATCTATTCTTGTCTTTTATGGTATGAGTTTGATTACTTACTGACTTTTATAACTCACACCATAATAGTTTGCTAGTTTTACAGGTTGGCAACCAGATCGGTCTGCCGTTCAAGTTTTTGGAATGTCATGTTCGAGGCGACATATCACCCAAGTTACAGTCAGCCATTTAGAGTTTTGGGAAGTGTCGTACAAGTTTAGGAGTTATTTTGATTATGTTATAAGTCGTGTTGTACACGTTGTTATGTATATGTATAAAAATAATAATTTTGATTTGTATCTGTAATTGTGGACACATGGCCTTTGAATATTGATGTTGAGCATTGATGTGTCTTGAGTATAGACCATAGGTCTTTTTGCATATTTGATGTTTATTACAGATTACATTTTAGTGTTGAATTGTATTCCAAGTTACCCTGTTTTAGGATGCATTATGTCCGTTTTTCGTTAGATTTGAAGCTCAGTGAGATGAGTTATTCCTATATCCTACCGATAGCATTCTGCCTTTGGCGGGATGTTATATTCACACCTAATATTTGAGTTGAAGTAAATCCAAAATTTATTGTACAATTTTAAGAAGTCTTACACATTCGAGTCAATTAACACCTATATATTAGTCTCTCTCTTTTTTCTTTTTCTTTTTTAATTAAGGAAAATCCTCCTACAATTCCATTAAGGACTGATCTAACTCCAGAATCTTATTGTTCGTTTCTTGTAAAAATTATAATCAGAATATCTATATCGGTCCACCGCACACATCAAATAAGTCAAGATTTACGCTTCAACAAAGAATCAAACCAACGCTATTTAAATACTTAAGCATCTTGAGATACTCTCTTCAACCGGTCACACTATCATCTCGAATAACCTATATGTCAGTCATTGTTTAGTAAAATATAAAAGACTCTTAAATGCTTAAGCATCGTTTGGCTTCCAAAAGAGAAAAGGAAAATAAGAGAATATGAGGTTTTAGCTTATGTCAGGTTTAGACAGAAATTTTAGATTCTCTTCTTGTATGTTGAATGATAAAAAAAATTAACGTGCATATATATCAAAGAATTAATTAAAAGAAAAAATAGTAAAAAATCATTTCCATGACTACTTCCTAAGAAGGACAAGCTTCTAACGACTTTTATAAACAATCCTGATTTTCAAGGTTATTCCTAATATTTTAAAATATAGTCCTAAATTAAATTTCACCATATTTATATCCCTATTTTACCCCTCTCCATTCTAGTATCATTTTTTTGCACATTATTTGTATAAAAACATGAGAAAATCTACCATACAACGGAAATACCACATCATCCGTGCAACAATCCAATAATTTATTGCCACACGTGCTAAAATATTAAAAAATAATTAAAATATGAGTATTAAATCCTACATATCATTTACTAATTTATTGGTGATATTACGTCACTCATACCTCCGTTACACTAAAAAATTACTCTAGAGGGAGAAATATGAGAAATCGTCTAATAAAATAAAGGTACGGCATTTTCCTATCCACTGCTTGTCCTTGTTGGACTACATTTTGTAATAACTAATTATCAGTCGAAAAAGAACCAGTCGATGATGAATTCAATAAATGATAAAATAATTTGACACTTTTATTCATTCAATAATACTGAGCTTTCAAATTTACAATTCAAAATATATATTTTCAACTAACATGAATTCAAAACGTACATCATATATATTGCTTTAAAAAAAAAAAATTGCATGTGTCTATCACTTCAGTTTTGAGAGTAAAGCATATGACTCTTTCATAATCCAATTAATACTATAGACAAAATAAGTATTTAGTGAATATTGCTAAAGTTTGGCCGCTTCCTGTAGTAGGATTGTGTATGGCATTGCTCTCACTACAGCAAAAATTATTTTTAACGTCGAAAAATCATTCGATGTTAAAGTGATTTTTAAACGTTGAAAACTAATATTCGACGTTAAAGGATCAGATCTATTGTGTCGAAATGGATTTCGACACATATAATATATTTTTAGCGTCGAAAATTTTAATTCGATTCAAAAAATATGGCATTAAGCATCGAAATTAATTTCGACGCTAATGACTTTACCTTTTAGCGTCGAAGAGAATATGTCAATGCTAAAAGTCATACATTTTGCTAAAACCACCGACACTCTCATTACCCTTTAGTGTCGAATTAAAAATTTCAACGTTAAAGACGTAATATTTAGCGTTGAACCATTCGACGCTAAAAGTAATAAATTAACTATTTATTTTTTAATATTATTTCACCTTTAGCGTCGAAACATTTGACACTAAAGGTAATAAAATAAACTTTCATTTTTTTATTTTTAAAACACATTTAGCGTCGACGCTAAAGGTAAAATAAATAAGTTTTTTATTAAGTAAAAAAGTATCTGGCGTCGAAAATATTCATCACCGAATACATGCTTTAGCGTCGAAATTTTTTTTGATCTCAATTGTAGCGTCGAAAGATTTTGATGCAGAATGTTATACTTTAGTGTCGAAAATTGAAATCGAAAATATTTGACGCGAATATCCTTTGGCGTCAAAATGTCCACTTTCAGCGTCAATATTTTTCGACTCTAAAAACCTTATTTTTGTAGTGTCTATTCATTCTTGGAAGTTTCTTCTTTTTTCCCTCTCTCTTCAAGAAAATGTATCAAGTTGAATTTTTTTAAAACAATGACATAAAGTAGTGAATAGTGAATTTCGCCATATTTATATCCCGCCAAATAATTATGACTGTCATTATAAATTAATTTTCATTTTTCTTTATTTTTTATTCTTTATTTTTGTAGCAATCTTGTAATAACATTACTTTACCATGTATATTTATATCTTTTTACATATAAATGAACTAAATAAGAAAAATCATTTATATTTGGAATAAATTGAAAGAGCCCTAATAGTTTTGACACTTTTAAAAAATTTCCCATTAATTAATGAAGAGTTAATCCCGGAAAGAAACGTAATCACATGATCATTTGAGGAATTAATACTTTTGATTTTGTAGCTGTTAGTGTTTGGTGTAGGACACAGGACCTGGGCGACGCCGTTCCTAGGCTCGCGGCCTAGTTGGGAAGGATTACATAACATGGAGTCCCCACCCGGTGTGAACCGGGACAAAGATTTAAGGCCGCACTCACCCCTCGCAAGGGAAGACCTCAAACCGTTGGGTTCGGAATGGTCCCTTACTTATGTCACTTGTAATGAAAGGATTCATGTAATAATTTAACTAAGCTTAAGTAACACTTATTTCCAAGAGTATCATGCTTCTACATTCTCATATGCAAAATAAACTTATGTGTACATTTTTACATATATCTCATATTTAAAATTGCATGCTTAACATATATCAAGATAGCAACGAACATACAACTTTACATATCACATTCAGGAAAATACAAGCACACATATTGACCATACAAGCACACATATGGGCACTTTTCCAAGCGGTACGTGGAATTGTAGCCCAAGTACAGACCGCACTACCGTCCATTCGGAATCGGCTACGGAGTTTACGTCTGGGTTTCCATCCGATATACCGCAAGAAATAATACTCAAATGTTATCATGACATAAGCATACGAATTGTAATACATTGACACATTTGCATAAGAAAGATCAACCAATAGGAAATTATGCATGAATATAATAAGACAGACTCAGTTCAGTGTGTTCACGTTCGTGTAGCGTTCGTAAACGCGTTCGAACGGAAATGAAACAGAATGCTCACGTTCGAGTAGCGTTCGTAAACGCGTTCGAACGGAAATGAAACAGAATGCTCGCGTTCGTATGGCGTTTGTTAATGCGTTCGAACGGAGATGAGACCTGACGCATGATAAGGCAAAAACACATACGCGTTCGAGTTGCGTTCGTAACGCGTTCGAACGGGAACAGACCTGATGCATGAAATGAGACGCAATACATAAACACAAAATAAAAGGGCGCGGCGAAGTACTGCCATAAAGGTGACCTTTTGGGGCTCTTGATCTCTCAAAGAGAGGACCTTTAGACCAACATACTAAGCCCATGCGCGTCACATCACACATACAAGAATAGAACCAATCATATCACCAAGTATGCCCGATTGAACACATCTTACATCCAATCTGAACACACATCAACCGGCGCGGCAAAGCATCATGGTAAAGGGCTTTTAGCCCCTCCCCATAAGGGATCTCACATCACACTTACTAAGCCCATGCGCTCAATTGACTTATACATACGAAAATAAAGATAATAATATCAAACTAAGTATGCCCGATTGAACGTATCTCGCGTCCAACCGAACATACATCAACCGGCGCGGCGAAGTAGTGTCACGAAGGTGGCCTTTTCGGCTCTTTGTCTCCCAAATGGAGGACCTTTGGACTAACTCACTAAGCCCATGCGCTTGGTTGAATCATGCATAACTAACGACATATTGAATTCAAGTAAAGCAAACTAAATAAACAAGAACAACACAACAAAAGAAAGATGGTGCCGTTTACCCAAGCGGTACGTGGAGTTGTGGCCCTAGTACAGATCATATTACCGTCCATTCGGAATCGGCTATGAAATTTATGTCCGGGTTTCCATCCGATATACCGCGAGAGTTGACACATCTCTCATTCATCCAATACCCACAACATACATCATACACATGACTGACACCACAAATACAGAAAATATAATCAAAGTAAATGGCCAGAAAATAAAATGAGAATAAGTGTGAAAGATACCCTCAGGTCTAACCTTTTAAGCCGTCTCTCGGACTCACGTTCCACGAAGATCGGAAGGGGGTAAAGCTCCGCAACTTTTCTGGTCCACTGGTCCAACGTCCTAGCTCACTGCTTCGCTGTTTTGCTTACGGTTCGAACTCCGTTCTGCTCCTATTCGGCTTCTGTCTTGCTGCTCACTGCACGGGCCACCTGTTTTAACGTTTTCAATAAACTATCCCAAGTTTGTGTGGGTTCTTAGTGCAATTATATGTGATTATTTTTAAGATTATCTATGCAGTTTTTATGTTACTGTTTTTAAGGATTTGGGCTACTGTTTTAAGGTAATCTAGGAGGTTGTTTAGGCGTGTTTTAGGGTGTGGTTTTGTGGTGATTTTCGGTGGTGGAGGGCTGCTGTATAGGTGGCTGTTTCGGCTATGGAGGGTGGTGGCTTGTGGTGGTTTCTTTGTTTTCTTTCTTGTGTATTTGTTTAGTCTTGGGTGTGTAGAGAGAGTCTAGAGAGATTTCGAGAGAGTTTGGGTGTGAATTCTACGTGTCAAGCTTGGGCGTGATTTGTGTTCTGTGAAAGCGAGGAATGGCCTTGGTTAGGGGTTGTTTATATAGAGAAGGGTTAGGGTTGACAAGGGAAGGGATTTTGTGCATTTAATTAGGATATGATTTAGTTTTAAACAAGGAAATCAAAGGATTGAGGGGGGACAAAATATTTTAATTTAGGAAGTTGCAATATTTAATTTGTGTTGGTTTAGGAATACAAATATTTTATATTGGTAAATATCTTATTAGATTAGGAAGTCAAATATATGATTGGATTTAATTGGTTAAGATTGATTTTAATTAGGCATATCTTCTTTTTTAGTTTTGGTAAATATTTTATTTAATTGGTAAATGGTTTAAATATTTTATTTAATGTTTAATGTTTAAATTAATATTCATTTATTTAATTTGGGATGTGTTTTATGGGCTTTGGGGAGCTAAATGGGCTGGGTGTGAGGCTAGCAGCAAAACCAGAATTACCGACACCGTTCGAACGCTCCCTCGAACGCGACACGAATGCCCGCAATCTGTTTTCCGTTCGAACGAAGTAACGAACGCAGCACCAACGAAGACAGTGAGCTTGTTTATTCTGAATTTCCCCTTCCGATGTCCGTTTCCCGTGACCTCCGTGACTTAAAAGGTAGTGTCTCCAAAATGAGACTCATCATAGGGACTTATGTGTAAAAATGCAGTGCCTACATTTGGGTTTTGGGCATTGGGCGCAGCGGAAGCGCGGGTCCGGGCGATATCGTATTTTAAAATATTTTTAAAATACCGAATAAATTATCCAATATCTAATATGAATAATTTATTCATATATTACCTAAACCAATTTAATTAATATCATATATTAACATAAATCTTGTTGAAACGTCGCGAAACTTTTACGAAAATTATTTTTCCGCAAAATTGCCTAAAACGCGTTTTTGACAGAACCGACTACCCGACACTTATGGAAACTGCCCAGGTCAGCTCCAATAGTGTCGGGGTAGTACACGGGCTGCCAAAACAGTGACGGAATCACTGTTTTCACAGCCGTCACCCGGTTGGTTCAAAATCCACCCGGTAACACCATTTTGGGCCGTTTTCGCTTATTTCAACTCCGAAACACTTTCCAGAAATTGTGCCGACTCCCAAATTACATCCATTACATTCTAAACACATCAATTTCATCACAAAATCAGAATCAAACTCAGACCTGTAGCAGAAACCGAATTTGCCATTTTTCATGCTTTTAATCCAAAATTCCAAGATTAATCAAATTAATCAATACACCAAATCAAGTCACAACACATATGAATCACTCTAGAACAATTTTAGGCATAAAATGAGTGGATTTTATGTTGGGGTTGGTGCTCAGAGCGCCAATTCCCGGTTGTATTTCTTATGAATACTTCTGTAAAACATTATTATTATGAATAATATATGCAGTTTCTATAATATAATCTATCTTATTAAATGGTAAAGACGTATTGACCTTAGAATGATTAGTCATGGTACTGTTTCAAAAGCGTTGCAACTGACATTGAGTAGTATCATGACGTTGTCATTCTCAGACTGTTCCTGGTTAAGGTTTACACTACTTGGTCAGTAAAGTAAACCCGTTGAGACCGGTACATGTCGTATACTGGAATATATGATTCCAATGGTTTCTCAATGAACCATTAGTCTTGGAGACTAGTATAGACGTGTAGGTGTTTATAGCGGATAAACACTGAACGACTCACCAAAGATTCTTAATGGATGGTACACCAACGTCAATAAGAATCTTCTCGGGTTGAGTAGCACTTGTGATTCTTAGACTTGAGATGCCATTGTGGGCACATGAGACATCTTCTACACTTAGATGGCAGTCACGTCACCGATCTATTTAGATCAGACCTCCGCCTGTTCGTTGGGTGTAGATAGATCCTCAGGGTGTCCTATGTGTATCAAGATAGGATCCGTCAGTTCTGTGTATCAGAGCATAGGTAGTCCATATGATTAGCAATCAGATAAAACCATGGGCCCGTGGTAAAGTTTAGAAGCTAGTTCTAAACATTCTTTTAGAGATTGCTAATGGAAAAGTCGACTGGATAATCCCCGTAGAGATTTGACGTTTACATCTATATCTCTGGGATTTATCCGGATACCTGTGACGGAGGAATTATACATTTGTCATGACCTCGACCTATATGATTCATCGAGATTATCCGTGATCGTCATAATCTACGGGTGGATAGATTATGGACACGAAATTTGATTTCGTGACGGATATACCTGAATCTAGAGAGTCTCAATAATGAAACATACTCGTAGAGCACTAGAGCAACATATATAAATAATATTGATTATTTATAAAGTCGTTTAAAGGTTAAACGCAATATACATGCTAAAGGGACCCGATAGTCATTTGCTTAATTATTGTGTATTTACATTTAATACTTGATTAATTTAAATACACATTAATTAATAGTCAAATTGAGATATTTGACTAATATCCTAAATGAATATATGTTTTTGATATTTAATGTAAATATTATACATATATTTAATATATTTGTATTTAATTAATTAATTAATTATTTAATTGTTAAATGATTAAATTAATTAAAATATAAATATCTTAACTTTGGATATTTGTTTTAAATGACTTAGTTGCCTTTGTTGACTTAATTAAAATATCTATAAAGTGTTATTAAGATATTTATGCAAGTTGATTAATGAAATTGAAATGAAATTAAAACAAAATTTGCTTATTATTCCATTTGGTGAATTCGGCCAAGGCCTTATTGTAATAAGTATATATTGTTTTGTTTTTCATTTACACTTTAACCTAATACACTTTACAATAAAAACTCCATTGAAGAAACAAAAAGGAAGCTTGTGAAAAGAAAAGAAAATCAAAGAAAGTTTGGATTTTTAGTAAGTTTCTTCAACTTACTATTAGAGAGGAAAATGTTCCTTAGGATCTAGGCTTTAACATATGATGTTCTTAGGTTATTTCTTTCTTTATTCCTTGTGTTTTTGTTGGTGGAATTTTTGATGGAAGTGTTGAGCATGTGTGATGAAAGAAGATTGTGACTATTATAGTTATAACCTTTCTTTTAAGGTTTTGGAAACCATGTTGCTAATCTAGAGTTGTTGACCCACTCTTAGATGACCTAGATTGATCTTGAGTTGTTTCATTGTGTTGAGACTTGGATTGGATGGAAGAATGATGATTGAAATAATTGATTTAACCAATTTGGTCTAATTTGTCCAATTTGATGAAATTGAAAAATTAGGGTTCATGACCAATTCCAAATTTGGGGATTTTCATATATGTTGTGTATTTGGATGCTTATATGATGAATATAAAGTTTCATGTTGATTGGATTACATCTTGATGTGTTTTGAAACATGAAATGACAAAGTGCACAACTTGGAACCTTGGTGAGGCTCTCGGCCAAATAAAGAAATTTGGGGATTTTGGTGCTTTTGGTGTTTTGATGTTTTGAACATGCTAAGTTCATCTTAGAAATGATTTAGAATCATTCAAAATTGATTTGATCAATTTCGGACTAAAATTGACAAAAATACCAAGTAAGGGTAATTTGGTAAATTCACTTAAATATGATTTATTGAATTTTATTTCATAATTTTATTATTGGAATATTAAATAAATATGTTTATTTAATTAATCCGAGAAAAAGTTTTGAAATCGGAAAATACGATTTTCCACCGCTTCCGCTGCGTTACCGGATTTAGCCCCTAAAAACCCCTACATTTTACACTCTAGAATGGCAACTTAGTTGTCCTACAACAATTGATTAAATTAGAGAGTAATTACACTAATCACTTCCTAAATAACTCCACACATGCATCAATTGCCTCCAATTCATCCACCAAACCACAAAACCCCAAATTTTGCAACAAAGAAGAAACCCTAGATCTCAAAGATTATCAAGAAAACATAAAACTAACTTTCAAAGCTTAGGATTTGAAGAAATACCTTTAAATCTCCTAATTCTTTTGCCAATTTTCTTGATTTTTTTTTGTTATGCATAATTTGTTAAGCAAAATGGAAACCCATTTTACTTTGATGGTTTCGGCTGAGTGGAAGAAGAAGAAGATAAAGAAAGAAAACAATTTCCACTTTCTTTTATATATGGCCGAAAATGGCTTAGATAGGGGGGGTATATTTGTCCTTTCAATTTAACAAATTAAATCATTAATTAGGCTTTATAAAATCCAATCAAAATTGGACACACAAAAGCTAATTAAATCCATGCCATGTGTAACCATTAAAAGCTCACCATGTATAATTCAATTAATAATAAATTGATAAGACTTTAATTTGAATTATTTAATTATTTAACTATTAAATAATTAAACAATTAATTTACTCACATATATGTATTTTTATTTACAATAAATAACAAATACATATATTAATGGCATGTGTCAAAATCTCATTTGACGAATAATTAATGTGTATTTAATCGTATTATGTATCAAATACAAATACACAATAATTATTAGAGGACAAAATTCTCTAATTGCGTGTGTTATCGTTTAACCAATTAAACGATCTGAATTAACTCATTTAATCCGGTGAAGTATAATGAATAATCTGTATTATTCATATCGAGTTGCCCAAGTGCTCATCGAGTACACTTCATATTGTGGGACTCTCTAAGTTTAGGTTTATCCGTCACGAAATCCAATTTCATGTCCATAATCCACCCACTCATGGATTATGACGACCACGGATAATCTCGCTAAACTATGCAAGTCGAGGTCATAACATATGTATAATCCCTCCGTCACAGGCTATCCGTATTATACCTGGGGTATAGATCAGAACGTCAAATCTGTTCGGTATAATACAGTCGACTTTCAATTTACGATCACGAAATAACACTCGGAACTGATTTCCGACGTTATACCACGGCCATGGATTTACTAGATCGTAAACACGTGCTAGATGCCTATGCCTTGTACACAGGACTGACGGATCTTATCTTGATACACACTGGATATCATGAGCATCAGTCCACACCCAACGAACAGGCGGAGGTCTGATCATGAATAGATCGTTGACGTGACTGCCATCAAAGTGTGGATGATAACTCATATATCCCACTGTGGTATCTCAAGTCGAATGACCACTATGCTCGCTCAACTCGAGAAGGTTCCTATTGACGTTGGTGTACCATCTATTAGGAAACCTTCAGTGAGTCGTTCAGTGTCTTATCAAATAAACACCTACATGTCTATACGAGTCTCCCGAGACTCATGGTTCACTGGGATAAACCATCGGACCAAGTCACGATATACGACATGTACTGGTCTCAACGGAATTTACTAACCGACCCGCGTTATCAAATCTTGACCAGGAACTTTATTTAAGGATATACAACTAATAATGCGCTTCCCAATGTCAATTACAAACTACGTTGTAACTACGCACTATACTGTAAATCATATGGTCTTTGTCTAATATATACGTATCACTGAACCATATTCAGTTTCGATATAATCGTAATCAGATTAGATCGAATAAGTGTATAAAAGACAAGGGTGCTACCACTAAAATTAGTAATGTTATGGAAAATCGAACTGCTCGTATTTATGAATCGAACATAAATACGATCCGGATTGGCACTCGGAGCACCAACCCTAACAATTTCTCCCACTTGCTCTAGTGCCAATCCATGGTATCCTATACACATCTTCAATGTATATCATATACTCATGGCCCTCAAGAGTTCACCAGCACTCAAGAGGTAGGCATGAACAAGTAAGCTTGCTTTAACAAATCGAGTATGTCCAACAAACTCAACCGTTTTCCTTAACTAGCATCATTCATATTTTGCAGAATCCAAATTCCACATCAATATGACTCAGACGCTATATCAGTATTGTGCTATAGTTGTAAAGTTATCTATGTATTTAGAAATCAAATCCAAATACTTTAAGATAACCGCAAGCACTACACTAATATGAAGACTTCTAATTATGAGGTCACTATGCAACTTCATAAGTCAATACTTCATAAGTTGCAACGGATTCCACTAGTTCAGTAGATTCAATGGTGACACTCCCACTGCATCTTTTCTGACTTTATGCGATATAGACCATCTAATTTCATAATTAGAATCAAAACTAATCTGACTTTATGGTTGCTGACTAAATTCTCCATGAATGAGAAACTCGTTCTTAATATCTCAAAGATCACAAAGAACATGTTTCTAGAACCATCATATGGTCTATTGCATATCAAAATAACTCGTAACAATTACGATTAAATTGATATCTTTAATCGCACATAATATAGCATTCATTACGCTATCATCCAATGATGCATAAGATTGACTAGATTCATAGGATTGACTAGATATTCTAATCAATCTCTCTTTCGATAAAAGAATCATCCCTTACGAAAGTTGAATACTATATATATAAAAGACACGTTAACTGTCAAACAGTTATACTAACTGTCATACATATAGTCTTGATGTGTCATTTATTAGATCGTATCTAATATGCAACTAATGAGAGTATCTCATAAATCTCTAAGTTTTATATCTTATATAAAACCTTATATCAAATATAACAGAGACTACTCTCACTGCTTCCATTGAGAAAAGAAGACTTAGTATATATAATACTAGAAAGAAATTTATACGCTCCCACTGACCATACTAACAAATATGTAGTCTTTGTACTTCGATAAAACCAGACAATCTGACTAATATAAAAAACATAGAGCATGAATTTTCGGAAAACTTATCTGAGTCTACAATAGGCTCCATAAGCCAGTATATCAAACTGTGATCTTAGCAGAATACAAACCCTAGGGCCATTCTAGAATGAACTCTTCAAACAAAGAAATCACAACGGATTTCTCATTCGAAGAAATCACTCAAGAACGCCACTTTACATTCTTTTGCCAAAATACAGTTTAATATCAACATTAACTAACAAATCCTTAATCGTTCAATCAGTGCGACTAGAGACGAGCTTCCTCAGAATCTACAATAGACTACTGAGTATAACCTACTCACTGTCATACTATAAAGGTCAAACCTTTATCAAGCTCACTATGCTTTTGTTGCACAAACAATTTGCACACTTTATAAACTATTCATAACGAAAGCTTAATCAAGTTCTAAACTTGATCGTAGTAAGCCATGAACAATTTTAGATCTATGGTTCAATGGCGAGTTCCAGAATCGATATCAAATATCGCTCTCACTATAAGTTATAGGATAATTTTCTTCGATAAGAAAACATCAGAATCATTAAGTATCAAATACTTTGTAATGATTCTGATACCCTATTGAACTTATACGGAAGTTGTCTAAGGGTCTTTTCATCTTATTAATTATGTAGTTCCATCACAGTTTATCACTCTCACATTTGACTTCACAAAGTCAAATATTTTCTACAATCGTCAACATCCAATGTCAACCACCAAGTAACAAAACAATTTCATTACTCGGGATCATAGAAAAAATATTCTATCAAATAGAATACAATATTCTATTAAATAGAATAAATGATAAACCTTTCACTCATACCTCTGAGGCACAAGTACATTCAATTATATAACCATTATACAAACGAAAGTTTCAAATCTCAGACTTTTTAAGATTCGAATTTTCTACTATACATATCATATATGTAACAGTAGAAATAATTGGAACCTTAATTAAAGAGATGAATTAGCGTTACAGGAGCATAACCCCAAGAGTATTGAAAAATAATTCGGTAACACTCAATATCAACGAATCAAATCATATAAGATTCGATTACTCCCACTGACCAATTCCATCACAATGGAATCACAGAAGTTTAATACTGAGTAAGATTCACATTCATTAAATAACTTCAGAACTAATTGCCTTAAATTCATGCGTTTGATCATATCAAACATCTTAGAAGAATTCAAAGACGCGCAATGAATTTCCAAAGATACAGTTTTCAACACTACAAATAAAATATCTTTGAACTATTCAAAATATTATATCCAAGTTTCATTGTAACATATTGACAGTTCTTGAACAATTCAAGACGTTCAACATGTTTTCTATTAGAAACACGTAACTAAGTCATGACAATTAATCAACCAAGTTACAGAGCATAGAAAAGTATCTAAGGAAATTTAATTCATTAAACTATATACATCCAATGTATTAGTTTAATAAATTTATGGTCCAATGATAATCATCGGTTAAACGAGATTTAATCACAACCTGAATACAATATTCATTAAATGGAAAAGGATATGTGGTGTGATCTTGTATCAGGTCATCTTTTACCATAAGGAACAAGCATCTAATGCTTTTATGATAAAACCTCATAACGCACAGTTCTAAGTTATTTATTTTACCGAATATTTTTCTTAATGTTTATCTTTCATCAATGACACTACTAGTTATATTAAAATATGTAACAACTGTTTATACAGAACAAGTAACTATCCAATAGTCACAAGTTCCGATATCAAATATCAAAACAGTTATTAAATATTTTTAAATAACTAGACGGGAGATCTTGTATCCAATACCTACAGTTGTTGTATTGCGAGAATCGATATTCTCTATACACAACTATACGTATCTCATTTCTTAAGCTTTATAATTTGCATTCAATTTTTCAACGATTCAATAATTTAGCAAATTCAAATAATTATTAAAAACGCAAAAAGTGTCCAAAAGTCATCTAAACCAAGAGAAAACTCATTATAAGATAAACAAATACATAATGGGCTATCTTAATGCCAGTCAAGAATCTCGAGACATGAACTGATTCGTGTCAATTCTTACTGCATCAGAAACAATTCTTTCTAGAATAATATCTTAAACTAGATATCTATTAGATTACCTAACGTGACTTAGAAACTAAGTCACAAACCATCTTGATTTTCAAAAGAAATCGGAACAACAGTTCCAATGGTTTCATCTAATCTAACAAATATCTAAGTCTATGGTCTTTCTAGAACCTATTCTAGAACTATGCAACCATAAGTAAAGTCAGAAAACATATTCTAATAATAGACATGCAGTGGATTAGAAGCATAATTCTATAAACAGTATATATATATATAAGGAAAAACAAAGCAGTAAATTCCATAAAATTATGCACCGCTTGAGATATGAATTTTTAACCCAGCAGTGTCTCCCACTACTTTACGTAATACCGTAATCCCTAACGGACAACGGGAATTCAATAATTAAATCGAATTCTATAGTGAGAGTAGGATCCCATGAATATATTTCGACTCACAGCTTTGGCACGTTCTCGCCTACGTATATTCATTAGGTAGACAACTCATTGTCAATCACTCACCAGTGACTCCTGGTTTTGGTCCTGACCGTTTCTCGCTGTGACAGCTTTGGCACGTTCACATGGAGGCGTATCAAGGCTACACTTGTCAAGGACAAACTCAAGCTACCGGTGTAGTCCTGACAGCTTTGGCACGTTCAGGATTTCCACTTTCACTTGAATTTGTCTCTTATCATATAAGTTCTACCGGCGCAAATGAACTACCATCAACCATAACTGCACAGCTTTGGCACGATACAGCTATAGCATCAGGAAATCATTTGCATCCGTACTGACAAGGCAGACCAAGAAACATGTATCCAATACACGTTACTTTACAACCATATTAAAACACGGGGATTTTCCTACGGAAGCCACACTTTACATCCAATGCAGAAATTTTAATCTAATCATTTTCTAAACCTTATTTAGTTCAACCTAGAAAACATAACACAATTTAACCATTAAATTTCGTTACATTTTCATTAGCGTCAAACCGAAAAGTAAAGAAACATATCTAGATTTTAAGCATGTGAGAACATTAAAATCGGATTCATATCAAATATCAAGCATGAATAATGTAATGGATGAAGCATCATACCCGCTCGATACCATTTTTGGGTGTTTTGGGCATTGGGCGCAGCGGAAGCGCGGGTCCGGGTGATATCGTATTTTAAAACATTTTTAAAATACCGAATAAATTATTCAATATCTAATATGATAATTTATTCATATATTACCTAAACCAATTATTAATATCATATATTAACATAAATCTTGTTGAAACGTCGCGAAACTTTTACGAAAATTATTTTTCCGTAAAATTGCCTAAAACGCGTTTTTGACCGAACCGACTACCCGACACTTATGAAAAACTGCCCAGGTCAGCTCCAATAGTGTCAAGGTAGTACAACGGGCTGCCAAAACAGTGACAGAATCACTGTTTTCACAGCCATCACCCCGGTTGGTTCAAAATCCACCCCGGTAACACCATTTTGGGCCGTTTTCGCTTATTTCAACTCCGAACACTTTCCGAAATTGTGCCGACTCCCAAATTACATCCATTACATTCTAAACACATAAATTTCATCACAAAATCAGAATCAAACTCAGACCTGTTAGCAGAAACGAATTTTCCATTTTTCATGCTTTTAATCCAAAATTCCAAGATTAATCAAATTAATCAATACACCAAATCAAGTCACCACACATATGAATCACTCTAGAACAATTCTAGGCATAAAATGAGTGGATTTTACACTCTAGAATGGCAACTTAGTGTCCTACAATAATTGATTAAATTAGAGAGTAATTACCTAATCACTTCCTAAATAACTCCACACATGCATCAATTGCCTCCAATTCATCCACCAAACCCCAAAACCCCAAATTTTGCAACAAAGAAGAAACCCTAGATCTCAAAGATTATCAAGAAAACATAAAAGTAACTTTCAAAGCTTAGGATTTGAAAAATACCTTTAAATCTCCTAATTCTTTTGCCATTTTTTCTTGATTTTCTTCTTTGTTATGCATAATTTTGTTAAGCAAAATGGAAACCCATTTTACTTTGATGTTGTTTTGGCTGAGTGGAGAAGAAGAAGATAAAGAAAGAAAACAATTTCCACTTTCTTTATATATGGCCGAAAATGGCTTAGATAGGGGGGTATATTTGTCCTTTCAATTTTACAAATTAAATCATTAATTAGGCTTTATAAAATCCAATCAAAATTGGACACACAAAAGCTAATTAAATCCATGCCATGTGTAACCAATTAAAGCTCACCATGTATAATTCAATTAATAATAAATTGATAAGACTTTAATTTGAATTATTTAATTATTTAACTATTAAATAATTAAACAATTAATTTACTCACATATATGTATTTTTATTTACATTAAATAAAAAATACATATATTAATGGCATGTGTCAAAATCTCATTTGACGAATAATTAATGTGTATTTAATCGTATTATGTATCAAATACAAATACACAATAATTATTAGAGGATAAAATTCTCTAATTACGTGTGTTATCGTTTAACCAATTAAACGATCCGAATTAACTCATTTAATCTGGTGAAGTATAATGATAATCTGTATTATTCATATCGAGTTGCCCAAGTGCTCAACGAGTACACTTCATATTGTGGGACTCTCTAAGTTTAGGTTTATCCGTCACGAAATCCAATTTTCATGTCCATATCCACCCACTCATGGATTATGACGACCACGGATAATCTCGCTAAACTATGCAAGTCGAGGTCATAACATATGTATAATCCCTCCGTCACAGGCTATCGTATTATACCTGGGGTATAGATCAGAACGTCAAATTAGTTCGGTATAATACAGTCGACTTTCAATTACGATCACGAAATAACACTCGGAACTGATTTCCGACGTTATACCCCGGCCATGGATTTACTAGATCGTAAACACGTGCTGGATGCCTATGCCCTGTACACAGGACTGACGGATCCTATCTTGATACGTACTGGATATCATGAGCATCAGTCCACACCCAACGAACAGGCGGAGGTCTGATCATGAATAGATCGTTGACGTGACTGCC
>SKCR01007009.1:0-24902 GCA_019454045.1 Zanthoxylum bungeanum
CCAGTCTTGATAATACTACGACTAGGGATATTTAACGATAAATCTTACGTGGATTAATATTGTCTCATATCTTATTAATCTGGTACTAATCATATGGACTTTTATCATTTATATATCCCGGTAATCCAATTACAAATGATAAAAGAGAAATTTCCTTTGTCACATAGATAATTTGTACAACAACGCCATGTTCTGTACAAATAGTGATGCTATGGGTCATAATTGTCCAACAACATGTAGGTGTTTATTTGATAAGACACTGAACAACTCACTGAAGATTTCCTAATATATGGTACACCAACGTCAATAGGAATCTTCTCGAGTTGAGCGAGCATAATGGTCATTCGACTTGAGATACCACAGTGGGATATATGAGTTATCCTCCACACTTTGATGGCAGTCACGTCACCGATCTATTTAGATCAGACCTCCGCTTGTTCGTTGGGTGTGGACTGATGCTCATGATATCCAGTGCGTATTAAGACACGATCCGTCAGTCTTGTGTACATGGCATAGGCATCCGCACGTGTTCACGATCTAGTAAATCCATGGCCGTGGTATAACTTCAGAAATCAGTTCCGAGTTTTATTTAAAGATCGTAAATTGAAAGTCGATTGTATTATACCAAACAGATTTGACGTTTTCATCTATATCCCAGATATAATACAGATAGCCTGTGACGGAGGGATTATACGTATGTAATGACCTCGGCTTGCATAGTTTAGCGAGATTATCCGTGGTCGTCATAATTCTTGAGTGGGTGGATTATGGACACGAAATTGGATTTCGTGACTGATAAACCTAAACTTAGAGAGTCCCACAATATGAAGTACACTCGTTGAGCACTTGGGCAACTCATAATGAAAAATACGGATTATTCATAATACTTCACCGGATTAAAAGAGTTAATTCGGATCGTTTAATCGGTTAAACGATAACACATGCATTAGGGGATTTTGTCCGATAATAATTATTGTGTATTTGTATTTGATACATAATACGATTAGATACACATGAATTATTCGTCAAATGAGATTTTGGCACATGCCATAAATGTATGTATTTGTTATTTATTGTAAATAAAAATACACATATAAAAATAATTATATTAATTGATTATTTAGATATTTAATTGTTAAATAATTAATTAATTAAACTTTTCATAAATGTTATGAAATTTGCCAATTATTATTTGAACAAATGGCATAAATTTATTAGGCTAAATGTGTATCAATTTGATTGTGTTGAGTTTCTAGGTTATCCCAAGATCAAATTAAGTTATGAAAACGTGTAAATACATCAAAGTAAAGTTGCGGAAATACTCACTTTGATCGGATTTGCGATGCGATGAACACAAAACTTTTGTTCCACCATGGATGACTCTCAGCAATGCCTTTTTGTGCTCCTCCAAGATTCGGCCATGGCTCTTTTTTGTGCTCCAAGCTCCAAGCTTTGTAAATAGATTCCATGCTCAAGAGTTGGTTTCCCTATCTCCTTTTTTTGACCCATTGGATGTGCTAGCATCATGGAAAAATTTGCCACAAATCTTTCTAATTGCTTCTTGTTGTTCTCGGCCAAGCCAAGAACATTTGAGAGGAAAAATGGCCCTTGGCCGAATGAGGGAGAGAGAGGAAGAGAAATGTGTTGTTTCAAAAACAAGTTAAATGATATACCAAAATTAAATAAAATGGTATTAGTCATTCAAACCATCACACTTGAGTGTTTGGAAAGCAACCATCAAATCTCATCAACTTCCATCAACCAAAAGGTGATGTGATAGACATGTGATGTGACTAGTGGGCCCCACTTGATTCAAAATGTGAGTGGGCCTGCAAACACTCCCGGGCTCGGGTTCGCTAATTCCGAATTAACGAATTTTCCCTTGCGACGTAATTAAATCAAATTTAATTAAATAATTATACCTAGCAAAATTACTATTCATGTCACTAACGAATTAATTCTAAATTAACTCGTTCGCCCGAATTAAAATCTAATTTTAATTCCGCGTCGAAATCTAATTTCGTTTAATATATCGAATATATTATTTTATCGATTAATTCCAAATTAATCGTTCTCTCTCTTTAAATAATATTTTATCCCAGATAAAATATCTTTGTAATTAATCCTAGATTAATTTTCTTTCTCTATTAATTAATCCCAAATTAATTATGTGCGAGTCATACGTCATCGGTGAATCTTCGGGAAGCGACCCATGAGATCCCCGGATATGTTGGCAGTAAATCTGGTCGTCGGACTATTCGAACACGTACGTACCTAGTACTACGTTTTTACCGATTTACAAGATATGGTTGGCATCTAGCAAAACATCGTGCCTTCCAAATTCTCCAGAAATATTCTTAAAGGAATATGTAATCTATATCAGGCATAGTATACTCAGTATTGCGTATTGCGATCCAGTATCGGATGTCACGTGCTAGGCCTGGGGCTGGAATTATGTCTTCCCTGTACGAAGCACATGTAAGATCTTTGGTAACTAGTCTCTATAATCGGATAAACATGACCTATTCATATTATCCCGATAGCTGCAGCATATAAGATCACCAGTTTCGTATCCTACATGACCATCATCTCCACTATGACTGGAGTGATACTTCCATCTTGACATCACACCCAATACACTACGATTCTCAATATACCCAGAAGAGGCGTACACAGAACTGGTTAAAGCCCTGGATGACCACAACCAAAGTATATTATTTGTCGCAAGTATTAGCGGTGCAAGTCTCAGGTTAAGACCAAATACACCTACCCTGATTCGGACTTCCATAGACACATAGTCATACTACCAATGGAATTCTGAGGGGTCTATCCAGAGCGAAGCTGTTTCCGTACCATCGGTAAACACAACCTCCTATTACATTGCATGAGTATCCAATACCCAAATATATGAGAACTATGTCGTTATGCTCCCACAACGCGCACAAGTGCAATACTAGTCTATTCCGCATTATCGATGTCCAATCTCGATAATACTCCGACTAGGGATGTTTTAATGATTAAACCTTCATGGATTGATATTGTCTCATATCTTATCAATCCGGAACTAATCATATGGACTTTTATCACTTATATATCCCGGTAATCTAATTACAAATGATAAAATAGCAATTTCCTTTGTCACATAGTTAATTTGTACAACAACACCATGTTCTGTACAAATAGTGATGTTATGGGTCATAATTGTCCAACAGATTGGCCATTAAAAAACTTAATATTGATTTAATTTGATTAAATTGGAAAAATGACACTTTTTGCCCCTTGAATGTCGGTCAAGTATAAAATTAAAGAGAAAAATATTTTCTTCATCCTTATTACTTCATCCATGGAAAAGTGAAGAAAAATCAAGGAAATGGCTTAAGGAAAATTGGAGTATTAGAGGTAATCTTCATAACCCTTTAAGCTTGAAATTAGTTTCTTGTTTCTTGATTTCTTAGAATGGTTCTAGGGTTTCTTTGCTTGTAGAAATTTGGGGCTTTTGGTGTTGGATGATGAATTGGAAGCTTGTGTGCATTTGTGAAGTGTAATTGGATGGAATTATTGTAATTAGTATCCAATTTGATCATTAGATGATGATTTTCTATTCTAGAGTGTTATGACCACTCTTGTGGCACCTAGAATTGTTCTTGGGTTGTTCATATGTGGTGACTTGATTTGGTGTTGTTGATTAATTAGATTAATCTTGAAAATTGGTTTTAAAGCATGAAAATTAGGCAATTTCAGTTCTGGATCAGACCTGGAAGTGTACTTATTTTGTTGATGAAAAATGTGTTTTGTGAATGTTTTGGAAGTGTTTCGGAGTTGAAATAAGCGAAAACGGCCAAACCGGGTGACTGTTGAGCCAACCGGGTGACGGCTGTCCAAACAGTGAATTTTTCACTGTTCGGGCAGCCCATAAACTGTCCTAACACTATTGGGGCTGACCCAGGCAGTCCCCATAAGTGTTGGGTAGTCGGTTCGGTCGAAAACTCATTTTACGTCATTTTACGAAAAAACGGTTTTCGTAAAAGTTTCGCGACGTTTCAACCTTATTTATGTTAATATTTGATATTGAATAAATTGGTTTAGGTGAAATATGAATAAATTATTCATATTAGATATTGAATAATTTATTCGGTAAATTGAAAAAGTTTTAAATTACGATTTCGCCCGAACCGCGCTACCGCTGCGCCCATCACCCAAAACCCCAACTAAAATGGTATCAGAGCGGGTCTGATGCTTCATCCATTACATTATTCATGCTTGATATTTGATATTTAATCCAATTTTAATGTTCACACATGCATGTAATCTAGATATGTTTCTTGACTTTTTGATTTTACGCTAACGGAAAATGTAACGGAAATTTAATCGTTAAATTAAGTTATATTTTCTATAGGTAGAATTGAATTGTTTAGAAAACAATTTATTTTAAAATTCTACATTTGATGTAGAGTATAGCTTCCTTAGGAAAATCCCCGCTTAAAAATAAGGCTGTAAAGTGACGTGTATTGGATACATGTTTCTTGGTCTATCTTGTCAGTACGGTTTATGGGTATCTTTATATAACTGCATGCGAGATCGTGCCAAAGCTGTGAGGGTGTAGGTTATGGGATTTTATCCATGCCGGTTGTATATTGATACTGGATAAATTCAAGTGATAGTGGAAATCTTGAACGTGCCAAAGCTATCGGGACTACATCGGTAGCTTGAGTTTGTCATTGACAAGTGTAGCCTTGATACGCCTCCTTGTGAACGTACCAAAGCTATCATAACGAGAAAAGGTCAGGACCAAAACTAGGAGTCACTGGTGAGTGATTGACAATGGGTTGTCTACCTAATGAATATATATAGGCGAGATCGTGCCAAAGCTGTGAGTCAAAATATATTCATGGGATCCTATTCTCATTATGGAATTCGATTAAATTATTGAATTCCCGTTGTCCGTTGGGGATTTCGGTATTACGAAAAGTAGTGGGAAACACTGCTGGGTTAAAAATCCATAACTCAAGCAGTGCGTAATTTTATGGAAAATTCTGCTTCGTTTTCCTTTTATTCTATATTGTTTATAGAATCATACTTCTAATCCACTGCATGCTTATTACTTGAATAGGTTTTCTGACTTTACTTATGGTTGTGTAATTCTAGAATAGGTTCTAGAAAGACAGTAGACTTAGATATTGTTAGATTAGTTTAAAACCATCGGGAACTGTTGTTCCGATTTTCTTGAAAATCAAGATGGTTTGTGACTCAGTTACTAAGTCACGGATAGGTAATCTAAATGTATATCTGTTTTAGGATATTATTCTAGAAAGAATTGTTTCTTATGCAGTAAGAATTGACTTGAATAGTTCACGTCTCGAGATTCTTGACTGGCATTAAGAAAACCCCATTAGTATTTGTTTATCTTATAATGACGTTTCTTGGCTTTAGTGACTTTTAGAAGTCACGTGTCTGACACAATTTGCTAATCAATCATTTGCAATTGTTGTGAATAATTGAACGCAAATTATAAAGCTTAAGAAATGAGATGTGTATAGTTGTGTATAGAGAAAATTGATTCTCACAATACGACAACTATAGGTATTGGATACCAGATCTCCCGTCTAGTTATTTAAAATAATGTTTAATAACTGTTTTGATATTTGATATCAGAACTTGTGACTATTGGATAGTTACTTGTTCTGTATAAACAGTTGTTACATATTTTAAGACAACCAGTACTGTCATTAATGTAAAGATAAACATTAAGAAAATATTCGGTTATCTTAATAACTTAGAACTGTGCTTTATGAGATTTTATCATAAAAGCATTAGATGCTTATTTCGTATGGTAAAGGATGGTCTGATACAAGATCACACCACATATCCTTATCCGTTTAATGAATATTTTATTCAGGAATGTGATCAAATCTCATTTAACCAATGATCGTCATTGGACCACAGATTTATTAAACTAATACATTGGATGTATGTAGTTTAATGAATTAGAAATCACCTTAGATAGTTTTCTTTACTCCGTAACTTTGTTAATGAATTGTCATTACTTAGTTACATGTTTCTAAGAGAATATATATTGAACGTCTTGAATGTTTCGAGAACTTTCAATATGTTTTCTGATGAAACGCAAATAGAATATTTCGAATGGTTCAAAGATATTCTATTTGAAGTGTTGAAAACTATATTTTTAAAATTCATTGTGAGTCTTTGAATTGTCCAAAGATGTTTGATGTGATCAAACACATGAATTTAAGGCAATTAGTTCTAAAGTTATTTAATGAATGTGATTCTTACTCAATATTAAACTTCCATGATTCCATCCTGATGGAATTGGTCAGTGGGAGTAATTGAATCTTATATGATTTGATTAATAGATATTGAGTGTTACCGAATCAGCTTTTTCAATACTCTCGGGGTTATGCTCCAGTAACACTAATTCATCTCCTTAATTAAGGTTACATACTGTTACGTATATGATATGTATAATAGAAAATTCGAATCTTGAAAAGTTTGAGATTTGAAACTTTCTTTTGTATAATTGTTATATAATTGAAAGTACTTGCGCCCCGGAGGTACAAGTGAAGGTTTATCATTTATTCTATTTAATATAATATTATATTCTATTTGATAGAATATATTTTCTACGATCCCGAGTAATAAAATTATTTTGTTACTTGGTGGTTGTTGACGATTGCATAAAAGATTTGACTTATTGAAGTCAAATGTGAGAATGATAAATTGTAGTGGAACTACATAATTAATAAGATGAAAAGACCCTTAGACAAATTCCGTATAAGTTCAATATGACGTCAGAATCATTTGCGAAGTATTTGATACTTAATGATTCTGTTGTTTTCTTATTGAAGAAAAACATCCTATAACTTATAGTGGAAGCGATATTTGATATCGATTTCAGAAATTACCATTGAACCATAGATCTAAGATTGTTCATAGCTTACTACGATGAAGTTTTGAACTTGATTAAGTTTTCGTTATGAATCGTTCATAAAATGTGCCAATGGTTTGCGCAACAAAAGCGAAGTGAGCTTGATAAAGGTTTGACCTTTATAGTATGGCAGTGAGAAAGGATATACTCAGTAGTCTATTGTAGATTCTGAGGAAGCTTATCTCTTGTCACACTGATTGAACAGTTAAAGATTTGTTGGTTAATGTTGACATTAAGCTGTATTTTGGCTCAAGAATGCAAAATGGCGTTCCTAAATGGTTTCTTCGAATGTGAGATCCGTTGTGGTTTCTTTGTTTGAAGAATTCATTCTAGAATGGCCCTAGAGTTTGTATTCTGCTAAGATCACAGTTTGATATACTAGCTTATGGAGCCTATTGTAGACTCAGATAAGCTTTCCGGAAATCCGTGTTCTCTGAATTTGATATCAGTCAGATTGTCTGGTTTTATCGAAGTATAGAGAATACGTATTTTTCAGTAGGGTCAGTGGGAGCTTACAAATTTCTTTCTAGTATTATATATCCTAAGTCTTCTTTTCTCTATGGAAGTAGTGGGAGTAGTCTCTGATATATCTGATATAAAGTTTTTATATAAGATATAAAACTGAGAGACTTGTGAGATACTCCTATTAGCCGCGTATTAAATATGATCTAATAAAAGACACGGTAAGACTATCTGTATGACAGTTAGTATAACTGTTTGACAGTTAACGTGTCTTTATGTATATAGTATTCATCTTTCGTAAATGATGATTCCTTTGTCGAAAGTAATATTGATTATAATGTCTAGTCAATATTATGCATCATATGATGATGGCGTAATAAATACTATATTATGTGTGATTAAAGATATCAATTTAATCATAATTGTTACGAGTTATTTTGATATACAGTAGACCATAAGATGTGTCTTGAAACATGTTCTTTGTGATCATTGAGATATTAATAACAAGTTTCCCATTCATGGAGATTTAGTCTGCAACCATAAAGTCAGATTAGTTTTGATCCTAAGTATGACATTAGATGATCTATGTCATATAAAGTCAAAAAAGATACAGTGGGAGTGTCACTGTTGATTCTACTAAACTAGTGGAATCAGTTGCAACTTATGAAGTATTGACTTATGAAGTTGCATAATGACCTTATAAATTAGAAGTTTTCATACTAGTGTAGTGCTTGTGGTTGCCTCATAGTATTTGGATTTGATCTCTAAATACATAGAAAACTCAGTAGCTAAAGCGCAATACTGATATAACGTCTGAGTCATATTGATGTGGAATTTGGATTCTACAAAATATGAATGATGCTGGCTAAGGAAAACAATTGGGTTTATTGGACAGACTCGATTTGTTAAGCATGCTTACTTGTTGTTGCCTACCTTTTGAGTGCAAGGTGAGCTCTTAAGGGCCATGAGTATACAATACATATTAAGATGTGTATAGGATACCGTGGATTGGCACTAGAGCAAGTGGGAGAAATTGTTAGGGTTGGTGCTTAGAGTGCCAATCCGGATCGTATTTATGTCCGATTCATAAATACGAGCAATTCTATTTTCCATAATATTACTAATTTAATGGTAACACCCTTGTCTTTTATACACTTATTCAATCTAATTACGATTAGATATCTGATTATGATTAGATCGAAACTAAATCTGGTTTAGTGATACGTGTATATTAGACAAAGAGCCTAGGATTTATAATGTAGTGCGCAGTTACAACGTAGTTTGTAATTGACATTGGGAAGCGCACTATAAGATGTATATCCTTAAATAAAGTTCCTGGTCAAGATTTACTAACACAGGTCGGTTAGTAAAATCCGCTGAGACCAGTACATGTCGTATATCGTGACTTAGTCCGATGGTTTATCCCAATGAACCATGAGTCTCAGGAGACTCGTATAGACATGTAGGTGTTTATTTGATAAGACACTGAACGACTCACTGAAGATTTCCTAATAGATGGTACACCAACGTCAATAGGAATCTTCTCGAATTGAGCAAGCATAATAGTCATTCGACTTGAGATACCACAGTGGGATATATGAGTTATCCTCGACACTTTGATGGCTGTCAAGTCACCGATCAATTTAGATTAGACATCCGTCTGTTCGTTGGGTGTAGACTGATGCTCATGATATCCAATGCGTATCAAGACAGGATCCGTCAGTCCTGTGTATAGGGCATAGGCATCCGCACATGTTTACGATCTAGTAAATCCATGGCCGTGGTATAACTTCGGAAATCATTTCCGAGTTTTATTTAGAGATCGTAAATTGAAAGTCGATTGTATTATACCGAACAGATTTGATGTTTTCATCTATATCCCATGTATAATACGGATAGCCTGTGATGGAGGGATTATACGTATGCAATGACCTCGGCTTGCATAGTTTAGCGAGATTATCTGTGGTCGTCATAATTCACGAGTGGGTGGATTATGGACACGAAATTGAATTTCGTGACGGATAAACATAAACTTAGAGAGTCCCACAATATGAAGTATACTCGTTGAGCACTTAGGCAACTCGATATGAATAATACAGATTATTCATAATACTTCACCGGATTAAATGAGTTAATTCGGATCGTTTAATCGGTTAAATAATAACACATGCATTAGGAGATTTTGTCCGATAATAATTATTGTGTATTTGTATTTGATACATAATACGATTAGATGCACATTAATTATTCGTCAAATGAGATTCTGACACATGCCATAAATGTATGTATTTGTTATTTATTGTAAATAAAAATACATATATAATATTAATGATATTAATTGATTATTTGGATATTTAATTATTAAATATTTAAATAAATAATTAATTAATTAATTAAAATTTTTCATAAATATTATGAATTTGTCCAATTATTATTTGAACACATGTCATGAATTTATTAGGCTAAATGTGTATCAATTTGATTGGCCACTAAAAAAGCTTAATATTGATTTAATTTGATTAAATTGGCAAAAGGATATTTTTTGCCCCTTGAATGTCGGTCAAGTATAAAATAAGAGAGAAAAATGTTTTATTCATCCTTATCACTTCATCCATGGAAAAGTGAAGAAAAATCAAGGAAATGGCTTAAGAAAAATTGGAGTATTAAAGGTAATCTTCAAAACCCTTTAAGCTTGAAATTAGTTTATGTTTCTTGATTTCTTAGAATGGATCTAGGGTTTCTTTGCTTGTAGAAATTGGGGCTTTTGGTGTTGGATGATGAATTGGAAGCTTGTGTGCATGTGTGAAGTGTAATTGGATGGAATTATTGTAATTAGTATCCAATTTGATCATTAGATGATGAGTTGCTATTCTAGAGTGTTATGACCACTCTTGTGGCACCTAGAATTGTTCTTGGGTTGTTCATATGTGGTGACTTGATTTGGTGTTGTTGAATAATTAGATTAATCTTGAAAATTGGTTTTAAAGCATGAAAATTAGGCAATTTCGGTTCTGGATCAGACCTGGAAGTGTACTGATTTTGTTGATGAAAAATATATTTTGTGAATATTTTGGATGTGTTTTGGGTGTTCGAACAATTTCCGGAAAGTGTTTCGGAGTTGAAATAAGCGAAAACGGCCAAAAGCGGCGCTACCGGGTGACTTTTGAGCCAACCGGGTGACGGCTGTCTAAACAGTGAATTTGTCACTGTTCGAGCAGCCCATGAACTGCCCTAACACTATTGGGGCTGACCCAGGTAGTCCCCATAAGTGTTGGGTAGTCGATTCGGTCGAAAACGTATTTTACGGAAAAATGGTTTTCGTAAAAGTTTCGCGACGTTTCAACTTTATTTATGTTAATATTTGATATTGAATAAATAGGTTTAGGTGAAATATGAATAAATTATTCATATTAGATATTGAATAATTTATTCGGTAAATTGAAAAAAGTTTTAAATTACAATTTCGCCCGAACCGCGCTTCCGTTGCGCCAATCGCCCAAAACCCCAACAGATCGCAATAAGAATACTTTCTTCCTTTTTTTCTTCTAGTTTTACTTTTATGAATTCTTGTCTTATAATAATTAATTGTTTGTGTTTATTGGACATCATGTGTAACTAATTCATTAGTCTATGATTGTAATGGATCATATACATTGTGTTTAATTAAATTGAATCTTTTATTTCCTTGAGCTTGTTACTTAATTATTTATTATTCTTTAATCTTAATGCAATCTATTGTCTGATCACCAATATAGGTGTGGTAAACCCCTAGAAACTTGGAAAATAGAATTTGGGTTTAGCCTTGGGAATTAATAGCGCGTGATCGCATTCTTTGAATCGATTTCCATGCAGGATAAGAATACACATGCATGACATGCGTAGCCTATATTAGAAATTGAACTTAATGAGTTTAACTTAAATCAATTATCATAGGAATATAGATAATTGAATTAAATGAGGCGTTTCTACTTGACTATCAGAAGAGGTTGGTACATAATTTAGTGCTCTAGGTTAATAATCCATAACAAATACTAAACTGAATGAAGAGTGCAGTAATTCATTGTTTACATGCTTATGTGAAGATGCAACCTCAGGTTCTCTCTCACATAAGGTTTTCCAAAATACTTTATTTTCTATCTTTTTATCTTTTTAATTAGTTAATCAATCAACTCCATTAATTCAATTGTTCAGCTTCAGTAAAGTAGGTTATAGTGTGTGGCTTAGTGGTGTAGGGTTCAGGATCTCACCTTTAGGTCATGGGTTCGAATTCAGGGAGTATGTTTCTTGTATGAGCCTGAGACAGTCGGAGGTTTTACTTGCTCCGCTTAAGCCTGGAATGGGTGGTTTAGCGGCATGGTTTCCAAAAAACAAGTAGGTCTAGTTCTATTAATTAATAGAATCAATAGTAAGTCCATGTGGATTCAATATCTTATATACTACTTGAGCGATACTTGCGCTTACGTAACGTGTAAAATCATGATCATTCTGCGAAACTGACCAGAACTTGTGCCTTAGTCGCCTTCCCGGACCCTAACTCCGGTCAATTAGTCATTCTTCCCAATATTTTAGACCCAACTGTTAAGCTCCAAAAATCACCTCTCCTCTCAAGACCCCTAGACATCAACCTTATTTCCCCGTTAGCTACTCTCTATGGTGGCAAAATGGCAACTATACACAACGGTGCCACAGTTCAAATTTTTTCCATATTAAAACTTGCATCTAACAAAACCAAAATACACCATGTATGGAACCGTGGATTATATGTCCAAGGCTACTCTCCAACCATCCATCCCACAACATCTGATGATCTCTCATCAATTGTCACCATTGAGTTCATGTCTGGCCCATCTGCAGCACAACACAACAACATCAAAACATTAAGAACAGTTCATGGCATCATAGACACCATTTCATTGGGAGTTTTGCTTCCCATTAGAGCCGTTACCGCACGTTACTTGCGACACAAGCAATCACTAGGGCCATCTTGGTTTTATGCTCACTCAGGGATCCAACCTAGATTACACGGAAATGGAAACGTGAAATGTGATTTTCTAAAAAATTAGGACACGAAAGGCCGGAGAAATGATAAATAAAGTAATAATTTTATATATTTAATAATATAAATATTTAAAAATTATAATAAAAACATATATGAACATTAAAATAGCATAATTAATTTAAAAAATTTCAAAGAAAGCTAATTTTTCTATTCATTAATCATAAGTTATATATATCATTAATTCATAAATAAAGATAGAATTTACTTTAGGATTGTAGTATTTTAAAAAATTAAAATCTCAACAAAATTGAAAATGTTAAGATATGTGTGGCATGATCTCCACATGTCAAGCACAAATACTATCAAAATATAATGGGTCTATTCCCATGTTTTCCACAACAAGATCTCCACCGTCCATTTCCCTCAACTGCACCTCAATCCCATCATCCTTCTCAGCATAACAGAAGCTTCATCACCAACAATGGCCTATTCCGCAAGCAGCACAACCCTCACTCCAATAAAACCCCATCCCTTATAGCCACGCCGCCTCAAGAAAACCACTATCCTTCACTATCCCCTCGCCCCATGCTCTCCAAAATGCCACCACACTCATCGACATTGCAAATCTCGACTTCTTTGAGAACCCCACCATCGATATAACCAAATTAGTGTAGGTGTTCCAAGAACATGCCAATGATATCTAATCATGATATGTGTGTGAATACTCAAAGAAGTTGCGGAAAAACTTACATTGAGCGGATTTGATGGAAGTATGAAGTTCAAAACTTTTGTGTTGGTGAAGAGCTCCAAGTCTTTACTTTGTGTTCCAAACTCTAGGATTGGTTTCCTTATCACATTGAATGACTCCTTGATAGTGCTAGCTTGAAAAAATTTTGAAGCAAAATTTCTAAGTGAGGGAGGAGGATTCTCGGCTTTTGCAAGAGAAGGAGAGATAATTTTTGATTTTGTGTTGTGTATTTGATTTTCAAAAAATCAATTTACAAATACCAAAACTCAAAGTTGGTATAAGTCATTCAAAATAAAATTCAAAGTGTGTTGGACTTTGGTTGAGTAAAAGACAAGCAATGCAAGATTTTCACTCAACCATCAACTACTTCCATCACTAGTCAAACTAGTGATGTAAGTCAAGTGGGTCCCACCACTTGTAAATTCCGAATTTAAGTCGAACAATCCAACACGCAACTTTGCTCGGGCTCGGGTTCGTTTAATTCTGAATTAACGAATTAATCGTTGCGACATTATTATTAAAGTCGCTTACGAATTAATTCTAAATTAATTCGTTTGTCCGAATTAAAATCCAATTTTAATTCCGCATTGAAATCTAATTTCAATTAATATATTGAATATATCATTTAATCGATTAATTCCAAATTAATCGTTCTCTCTCTTCTAATCGAATTTTATCCCAGATAAATTCTTGCTGTAATTAATCATAGATCAATTTTCTATCTCTTATAATTAATCCTAGATTAATTCTGTACGAGTCAAACGTCATCGGTGAATCTTTGGGAAGTGACCCATGAGATTCATGGATATATTGACAGTAAATCTGGTCGTCGGACTATCCGAACATATGCATACCCCGTACCACATTCTTACCGATTTACAAGACATGGTTGGCTTCTAGTAAAGCACCGTGCTTACTCAATTCTTCAGAAATATTCATTTAAGGAATACATAATCTTTATCAAGCGTAGTATACTAAGTATTGCGTATTACGATCCAGTATCGGATGTCACATGCTAGGCCTGGGGCTGGAATTGTGTCTGCCATGTACGGAACATATATCGAATCACTAGCAACTAGTCTATTTAATCGGATAATCATGACCTTGTTATATTATCCCGATAGTTTCAACATATTAGAGTACCGGTTCTGTATCTCTACGTGATCATCATCTCCATATGACTGAAGTGACACTTCCATCTTGACATCACACCCAATACACTACGATTCTCAATAAACCCAGAAGAGGCGTACATAGAACCTGTTAAAACCCCGGACGACCAAAACCAAAGCGTACTGATTATCGCAAGTATTAGCGATGTAAGTCTCAGGTTAAGACCAAATACACCTACCCTGATTCGGATTCCCATAGACACATAGTCATACTACCAATGTGATTCCGATGGGTCTATCCAGAGCAAAACTGTTTCCGTACCATCGGCAAACAGAACCTGATATTACACTTGCATGAGTATCCAATACCCAAATATATGAGAACTATGTCGTTACGCTTCCATAACGCGCACAAGTGTAATACTAGCCTATTCCGCATTATCGATGTCCAGTCTCGATAATACTACGACTAGAGATATTTAATGATTAAACCTTTCGTGAATTGATACTGTCTCATATCTTATTAATCCGGAACTAATCATAAGAACTTTTATCAGTTATATATTCAAGTAATCTAATTACAAAATGATAAAATAACAATTTCCTTTGTCACATAGTTAATTTGTACAAAAACTACAATGTCTTTTACAAATAGTGATGCTATGGGTCATAATTGTCCAACAATTAGTTGCCTGAAACGTTTTTCCTTTAAGTTCACGTATCCAACACGTTTCACATACGTTTCCTCTTTTTCCATTTAAAATTACTTGATTAGAAACGTTTCAGAGACGTTTCTTAGCGTTTTTGTTACGTTTCGATTTGTTACTGTTTCCGATACATGAATTGAAGGGGGTTTTAAAATTTCTGGGCTTCCTAGGATCCAACTATCAACATATTTTCTAGGGACTGGGGTTTGCCATTGGAATAAGGCTAGGGGATCTGTCACCATGGGTTGTATATGGGCTGCACCGGAAGCTGGGGTTCGCAGCTATTTGCTTGGGAGCATTGCAGACACTAGCGTTGTTGTTTAGGTCAAAGACCACAAACAAGTTTAGGAAGTATTGGAAGTCATATCACCATTTTGTTGGGTATGGTTGTGAATGTGCTTCAAGGATTTGAAGTGATGGGAGAAGGCAGGTCTCATGCTAACTTGGCTTACTGTTTGTGTTTGTCAACATTGTTTGTTATTTGTATGGCTTTTGGAAGTGAATTCTTGGGGTTATTTTTTTGTAAAAAGTCTTAAGGAAGAGAAGAATTAATTGGTGGGTCTGATAAAGGAAGTGGAACACACAGTTTTGTATTTTTTTTTTTTTTTTTTTGCTAACCGGTTGTCCGGGCCAGCTTACGCTCACCTCGACTAATTCTCGGGACCTGTGCCCCGTGCCCTCAGAAATTTCCCAACACAGATCAGGGTAAGTCGCTGACTTTTCACACCAGGAGGCATGGTCCCAAAGAAATGCACAATTTTGTAAGTTACAACTAAAAATCTGAAATGTTTGTGTTAAATCATTAAATGTATCATTCATTTTGCCTCAAATGCAAAAGGTTTCATTTTCTTTATGTAATCTGTCTTATTGTTTTCATCATAATACAATAATATTTGGAATTTATTGAACAACCAATTAAAATAAAAAATAAAAAATAAAAAATAATAATTCTGTCAAGAATGGGATTCGAACCCATGCCCTTTCGGACCAGTACCTGAAACTGGCGCCTTAGACCAACTCGGCCATCTTGACTTCTTGTGTAATCGGAACGCAATACAATATTTACGTTATATTCATTAGAGACTAATCTGCTAATGGCCTTGGACATATCAGGTTCGTGGATGAGATTGATTATACACTTTCCAAGTTCCACGAATTCTCTAACTGGCATGGCGTGTTAGCTGTGCCAGACTATGATTCATTGTGCAGAATAAAAGATAAAATAATTGAAGAACCATGGTGTCCTTCTTAATGGCTAAATCTCTGTTTCAGGACTCTTTTCTTTTGTCACCTTCTAAATTTTGGAGACCACTGTAAACATTCTGAAATTCCCTTTACATGATCTTTTCTTTCAAAAGAAAAAAATATCTTTGTGGACCCTTGTGTTCTGCTTCTGGGCCATCCTAGTCAAATTACCAATTACCTATGCTTATTTTGAGAAGCTCCCTTTAGAAGAACACTAACCCCAATCTCCTTACTCATGAAGCAACAGTGATATGTGGTAAATATATACATATTTACTCCTATTTATCTACTGATTTGCTAGCCATTTAGAGGTGTTGTACAATTTTATTTGTTTAGAAAATAAAATTAGAATAAAGGTAGCATTTTCGAAGCAGATACACGGAGCCAGATCCACGGCACTTTGACATGTCCGGGCAGGTCGATACCTGATGCATCAGCGTAGGACAATAACGGAACCTACATGTATTATGTTAATCATATAACATCTTACATTGATAAATTAATCATCATTTGTTGAATATATATATGTTGGGTTTTCGGGCGAAGGGCGCAGCGGAAGCGCTGTTCGGGCGAAATCGTAATTTTAAAACATTTAAATTACCGAATAAATTATTCAATATCTAATATGAATAATTTATTCTTATTTCACCTAAACACATTTATTCGATACCAAATAATGACATAAATATATAAGAAATGTCGCGAAACTTTTACGAAAATGTTTTTCCGCAAAATGACGCAAAACATGTTTTTGACCGAATCTACTACCCAACACTTATGGGGACTGGCCAGGTCAGCCAAAATAGTGTTACGGCAGTTCATGGGCTGCCCGAACAGTGACCAATTCACTGTTTGGACAGCCCTCACCCGGTTGGCTCAAAAGTCACCAGGTAACGCCGTTTTTCACCGTTTTCGCTTATTTCAACTCCGAAACAATTTCCGACAATTATTCCAACTCCCAAAACACATTCAATACATTCAAACGACATCATTTTCATCACCAAAATAGAATCAATTCCAGATCTGATCCAGAACAGAAAATTATCAAATTTCATGCTTTAAATCTAATTTTTCAAGATTAATCCAATTAATCAAAACACCAATCAAAGTAACCACACATGAACTACCCAAGAACAATTATAGGCATTACAAGAGTGGTCATAACACTCTAGAATGGCAACATGTCATCAAATGAACAAATTGGGCAATAATTACAATAATTCCATCCAAAATACTTCACACATGCATCACTAATTCCAATTCCATCCACCACAACCAAAAGCCCCAAATTTTATTAAAAGAAGAAACATTAGGATATCATAAGATCATCAAGAAACAAGAAACATAATTTATAAGCTTGGGGATATAAAGAATTACCTTTAATTATCTTGTTTCCTTAGTTTTTTTCTTGATTTTCTTTAATTTCTTTCCTTGAATCATCAAGAAACTATGGAACCCATTTCCTTTTGGAGACTCTCGGCCATGGTGGATACAAATGAAGAAAACAAAATTTTTCAAACAAAAAAAGGAGTGACCGACTTAGGGTATTAAATAAGGGCATTTTGGTCATTTTTCACTTTAATCATATTAAATAAATTAAAATTTATAATAGCAAATCAAATTTGCACACACAAAGCTTAATTAAATCATGTCATGTGTCACCAATAATAATTAAACATATTTCATAACAATTATGAAAAAGTTTATCAATTAATTATTCAAATATTTAACATTAAAATATTTAAATATTTAAATAATTAATTAATATAATTATTATTATATATGTATTTTTATTTATATTAAATAACAAATACACATATATAAATGGTATGTATCAAAATCTCATTTGACACTTAATTAATGTGTATCTAATCAAATTATGTATAAAATACAAATACACAATAATTATTAAATGACCAAAATCCCATAATGCATGTGTTATCATTTAACCGATTAAACGATTCGAATTAACTCATTTAATCCGATGAAGTGTTAAGAATAATCTATATTATTCATATCGTGTTGCCCAAGTGCTCAACGAGTACACTTTATATTGTGGGACTCTCTAAGTTTAGGTTTATCCGTCATGAAATCCAATTTCGTGTCCATAATTCACTCACTCATGAATTATGATGACCACAGATAATCTCGCTAAACTATGCAAGTTTAGGTCATTGCATACGTATAATCCCTTCGTCACATGTTATCCATATTATACCTGAGATATAGATAAGAACATCAAATCTGTTATGTATAATATAGTCGACTTTCAATTTATGATCTCTAAATAACACTCGGAATTGATTTCCGAAGTTATACCACGACTTTGGATTTACTAGATCGTAAACACGTGAGGGTGCCTATGCCCTGTACACAGGACTGACATATCCTATCTTGATACGCACTGAATATCATGAGCATCAGTCCACACCTAACGAACAGACGGAGGTCTGATCATGAATAGATCGGTGACGTGACTGCCATCAAAGTGTGGATGATAACTCATATATCCCAATGTGGTATCTCAAGTCGAAGGACCACTATGCTCGCTCAACTCGAGAAGATTCCTATTGACGTTGGTGTGCTATCTATTAGGAAATCTTCAGTGAGTCATTCAGTGTTTATCAAATAAACACCTATATGTCTATACGAGTCTCCTGAGACTTATGGTTCATTGGGATAAACCATAGGACCAAGTCACGATATATGACATGTACTGGTCTCAGCGGATTTTACTAACCGACCCGTGTTAGCAAATCTTGACCAGTAACTTAATTTGGGATATACATCGTATAGTGCGCTTCCCAATGTCAATTACAAACTACGTTGTAACTGCGCACTACATTGTAAATCCTAGGGTCTTTGTCTAATATACAAGTATCACTAAACCAGATTTGGTTTCAATCTAATCGTAATTAAATATCCAATCGTAATTAGATCGAATATGTGTATAAAAGACAAGAGGTGTTTGTTGGACAATTATGACCCATAGCGTCACTATTTGTACAGATCATGGTGTTGTTGTACAAATTAACTATGTGACAAAAGAGATTGCACTCTTATCATTTGTGATTAGATCACCTAGATGTATAAATGATAGGAGGTCCCTATGATTTATTCCTGGACGGAGAATGATATGAGACAGTATCATTCCACGAAGGATAAATCATTAAATATCCCTAGTCAGAGTATTATCGAGATTGGACATCGATAAATACGTAAAAGACTAGTATTACACTTGTGTGCGTTATGAGGGCACAACATCATAGTTCTCATATATTTGGGTATAGGATACTCATGCAAATGTAATAGGAGGTTGTGTTTTACCGATGGTACGGGAAACAGCTTCGCTCTGGATAGACCCCCTCGGAATTCCATTGGTAGTATGACTATGTGTCTATGGAAGTCCGAAATCAGAGTTGGTGTATTTGGTCTTAACTTGAGACTTGCACCGCTAATACTTGCGACAATCAATATACTTTGGTTGCGGTCGTCCAGGGCTTTAACAGGTTCTGTGTATGCCAATGTTGGGTATATTGAGAGTCGTAGTGTATTGGGTGTGATGTCAAGACGGAAGTATCACTCCAGTCATAGTGGAGATGATGGTCACGTAGGATACGTGACTGGTTCTCTTAAATGCTGCAGCTATCGGGATAAAATGACAAGGTCAGGTTTATCCGATTATAGAGACTAGTCACCAGACATCCGACATGTACTTCGTACGAGGCAGACACAATTCCAGCCCCAGGCCTAGCACGTGATCATTCGATACTGGATCGACATACACAATACCACGTATACTACGCTTGATATAGATCCTTTATTCCTGTAAGGATATTTCCGGAGAATTGGGAAGGCATGGCGCTTTGCTAGAAGCCAACCTTGTCTTGTAAATCGGTAAAACGTAGTACTTGGTACTTACGTGTTCGGATAGTTCGACGACCGAATTTACTGCCAACGTATCCGGGGATCTCATGGGTCGCTTCCCGAAGATTCACCGATGACGTATGATTCGCACTCTAAATTAATCTAGGATTAATTAGAAGAGAGAGAAAATTAATCTGGGATTAATTGCGGAGAAACGATTAATTTGGAATTTATCGATTAATTAATATATTCGATATATTAAACAAAATTGGATTTCGACGCGGAATAAAAATTAGATTTAATTCAGTCGAACAAATTAATTTAGAATTATTCGTTAGCGACGTGAATGGTGATTTCGCTAGGCATAATCATTTAATTACGTCGCAACGAAAAATTCGTTAATTTGGAATTAGTGAACCCGAGCCCGGGATTGTTTGCGAGCGCATTCGCATTTCGAATTCGAGTGTGGCACGCAAGTCAAATCAAACGTCAAATCATTAGTCACATCAAACGTCAAATCAAATGTCACTTTGAGTGATGTGACAAGTTGTCACTTGATTGAGTGATGTGAGTTGATGTGAATAGTGAAAGTGGTTGGAAAGTTAAAAGGCTTGTACCTTTGACTTTTTGCAAATTGAAAAATGGTAAATGGTTAATTAATTTTGGAAATTATAAAACCTATTTACACTTTTCATTTTCTCTCTCTTGGCATACGGTTTTGGGAGCCAAAACACTTCACTCTCTCTTCACCATTTCTTCTCTCTCTCGCCCACTGCCATTGTCTTTCCCTTCACTGGTTTCAGCTCAAACCGTGAGCTAGGAGGAAGAAATGAATGATTTTGTTGCAAGATCAAAGTGCTAGCACACTCTAGGAGACATACCAAGGTGATAGGGTAGTGATTTCGTGAGCTTGGAATCCATTTTGGAAGCTTGGAGCTTTAAGATTTCATGGAGTCCATGGCCGAAATTTTGAAGATAAAATCAGCCCACTGCCGAGCTTCATGGAGGAGGGCATAAAATTTTGTTCTTCGTAGCATCCAATCCGTTCTTTGTGAGTATTCCGCAACTCATTTGATGTGTATTCATACTTTTTTTATGCTTGATTTCATCCTTGGGACCTTAATAGAAACCAACAGTGCTACCATTAAATAAGTAATATTATGGAAAATAGAATTGCTCGTATTTATGAATCGGACATAAATACGATCCGGATTGGCACTCTGAGCACCAACCCTAACAAATTCTCCCACTTGCTCTAGTGTCAATCCAAAGTATCATATACACATCTCAATTTATATCACATACTCATGGCCCTCAAGAGCTCACCTAGTACTCAAGTGGTAGGCAACAACAAGTAAGCCATCTTTAACAAATTGAGTCCGTCCAACAAACTCAATTGTTTTCCTTAACCAGCATCATTCATATTTTGTAGAATCTAAATTCCACATCTATATGACTCAGATGCTATATCAATATTGTGCTATAGCTACTGTGTTGTCCATATATTTAGAAATCAAATCCAAATACTATGAGACAACCGTAAGCACTACACTAATATTAAAACTTCTAATCTATAGAGTCACTATGCAACTCCATAAGTCAATACTTCATAAGTTGCAACTGATTCCACTAGTTTAGTAGAATCATCGGTGACACTCCCACTGCAGCTTTTCTGACTTTATATGACATAGACCATCTAATGTCATAATTAAGATCAAAACTAATTTGACCTTATGGTTACAGACTAAATTCTTCATGAATAAAAAAATTATTCTTAATATCTCTAAGATAACAAAGAACATGTTTCATGACCCATCATATGGTCTGCATCATATCAAAATAACTCGTAACAATTACGATTAAATTAATATCTTTAATCGCACATAATATAGTATTCATTACGCCATCATCCTATGATGCATAAAATTGACCAGACATTCAATCAATCTCATTTTCGACAAAGGAATCATCATTTACGAAAAATGAATACTATATATAAAAGACACGTTAACTGTCAAACAGTTATATATAACTCGTAACAATTACGATTAAATTAATATCTTTAATCGCACATAATATAGTATTCATTACGCCATCATCCTATGATGCATAAAATTGACCAGACATTCCAATCAATCTCATTTTCGACAAAGGAATCATCCTTTACGAAAGATGATACTATATATATAAAAGGCACGTTAACTGTCAAACAGTTATATATAACACATAACAATTACGATTAAATTAATATCTTTAATCGCACATAATATAGTATTCATTACGCCATCATCCTATGATGCATAAAATTGACCAGACATTCCAATCAATCTCATTTTCGACAAAGGAATCATCCTTTACGAAATATGAATACTATATATAAAAGACACGTTAACTGTCAAACAGTTATACTAACTGTCATACAGATAGTCTTACTGTGTCCTCTATTAGATCATATCTAATACGCGACTAATGAGAGTATTTCACAAGTCTCTTAGTTTTATATCATATATAAAACTTTATATCAGATATAACAGAGGCCACTCCCACTGCTTTCACGGAGAAAATAAGACTTATGATATATACAATACTATAAAGAAGTTTGTATGCTCGCACTGACAAATATGCATTCTCTATGCTTTGATAAAATCAAACAATCTGACTGTAATCAAAATTAGAGAACACGAATTTCCGAAAAGCTTACCTGAGTCTACAATAGGCTTTATAAGCTAGTATATCAAACTGTGATCTTAGCAGAATACAAACTCCAGGGCCATTCTAGAATGAATTCTTCAAACAAAGAAATCACGACGGATCTCTCATTCGAAGAAATCACTCAAGAACGCCACTTTGCTTTCTTTAGCCAAAATACATAGTTTAATATCAACATTAACCAACAAATCTTTAACTGTTCAATTAGTGCGACTAGAGACAAGTATTCTCAGAATCTACAATAGATCACTGAGTATAACTTTTCTCACTGTCATACTATAATGTCAAACATTTATCAAGCTCACTTTGCTTTTGCTGCACAAATAATTTGCACATCTTATGAACTATTCATAACGAAAGCCTAATCAAGTTCAAAACTTGATCGTAGTAAGCTATGAACAATCTTAGATCTATGATTCAATGTTAACTTTCGAAATCGATATCAAATATCGCTCCCACTATAAGTTTTAGAATAATTTTCTTCGATAAGAAAACAACAAAATCATTAAGTATCAAATACTTTGTAAATGATTCTGACATCCTATTAAACTTATACGGAAGAAATCATATGGTCTTTTCATCTAATTAATTATGTAGTCCCATTACAGTTTATCACTCTCACATTTGACTTCACTAAGTCAATTCTTTTCTACAATTGTCAACATCTAATGTTACACACCAAGTAATAAAATAATTTTATTACTCGAGATCATAGAAAAGATATTCTATCAAACAGAATACAATATTCTATTAAATAGAATAATTGATAAACTTTACTTGTACCTCTGAGGTTCAAGTACTTTCAATTATATAACCATTATACAAAAGAAAGATTCAAATCTCAAACTTTTCAAGATTCGAATTTTCTACTTATACATATCATATATGTAATTATAGAAACTAATGGAACAATAATTAAAATGATGAATTAGTGTTACTGGAGCATAACCCCAAAAGTATTGAAAGATAAATTCGGTAACACTCAATATTAACGAATCAAATCATATAAGATTCAATTTCTCCCACTGACCAATTCCATCACAATGAAATCGTTGAAGAATCATATTGAGTAAGAATCACATTCATTAAATAACTTTAGAACTAATTGCCTTAAATTCATGTGTTTGATCACATCAAACATCCTTGAACAATTCAAAGACTCATGATGAATTTTAAAGATATAGTTTTCAACACTTCAAATAGAATATCTTTGAACCATTTAAAATACTCTATCCATATTTCATTAGAAACATATTGAAAGTTCTCGAACCATTCAAGATGTTCAATATATATTCTTTTAGAAACATGTAACTAGTCATGACAGTTTATTAACTAAGTTACTAAGTGAAGAAAACTATCCAAGGCAATTTATAATTCATTAAACTACATAATTCCAAAGTATTAGTTTAATAAATCTATGGTCCAATGACGATCATTGGTTAAATGAGATTTAGTCACATCCTGAATACAATATTCATTAAATGGATAAGGATACATGGTTTGATCTTGTATCAGACCATCCTTTACCATAAGGAACAAACATCTAATGCTTATGTGATAAAAACTCATAAAACATTGTTTAGGTTATTTAGTTAACCGAACATTTTTCTTTTATCTTTATATCAATGAACACTACTAGTTGTATTAAAATATGTAGCAACTGTTTATATAGAACAAGTAACTATCCAATAGTCACAAGTTCTAATATCAAATATCAAAACAATCATTAAACAATATTTTAAATAACTAGATGGGAGATCTGGTATCCAATACCTATAGTTTTCGTATTGTGAGAATCAATATTCTATATACATAACTATACACATCTCATTTCTTAAGCTTTATAATGTGCGTTCAATTATTCACAACAATTGCAAATGATTGACTCGTAAACTGTGTCAGACACGTGACTTCTAAAAGCCACTAAAGCCAAGAAATGTCATTATAAAATAAACAAATACTAATGGGGTTTTCTTAATGCCAGTCAAGAATCTCGAGACATGAACTAGTTCGTGTCAATTCTTACTGCACAAGAAACTATTCTTTCTAGATAAATATATCCAAAACAGATATCTATTTAGATTACTAATCGTGACTTAGTAACTAAGTC